>BQNB010003327.1:0-43833 GCA_026074375.1 Tanacetum coccineum
GTACGAGCAGGTGGGCAATATTTGCTTAGGAACTTTGTCTTCTGATCTTCCCAAGTTGTAATCAAACCATATGGTTTGTTTCTTAGCCAACGACTTGTGGCTCCAGTTAAGGACATAGGGAAGGCTCTAAGCATCACTTGGTCTATAGTAATATTATGGATGTGAAATAAATCCACGATCTCAAGAACTTTCTCAATATGTTCATTCGCATCTTCATGATCCGAACCGCTACATGTAGTTCCTTGAGAAATTGGCCTTTTAGTTCAAAATTATCCTTGTCCTTGATCTTAGGCCTAGCAACACCCGATCCATAGTCGGCTCGAGTTTTGCTCATGTATTGTTCCATAGTTTCCGCCATTGTTTCCACAACCTCTTCCTTCGAATATTCTTCTTGGTCAGAAAATAGATCGAAATCAGGCGATCTCGTTTGTCAAGACTTATTGTCTTGAAGTGGTTCCTAAATGATCGAAATTCTTGTTCTGGATCTTTGAAAGGCTTAAATAGTTCCCGTCGAACTTCTTGTCATGCACTACCTGAAACAAAGGATAAACAATAAGTGGGATGGGCTCAGGAGAAAGAAAACACAGATATACGGAAATTGAATGCGAAAAACCAGGCGTATCCGTGTCTGCACTCACCAAAGACCATAGAAGATTAAAGACTAATACGCCGTATCCAGAGGACTCAATACGCCGTATTCAAGATATGGAATCAATATAATATTTTGGATGATATCAAACGTGATCCCTACTTTAAGAAATCCCTAATACGCCGTATCCAACCCATTAGATACGCCGTATTGAACCGACTTCCAAACATTATAAATAGAAAACTCAAAAACGAGTTTTAAGTGTGCTAATTCATATTCTCGATACCTAAACCACAAAACTTGATTTTCATAGGAGAAAAAGAGCAGAAGAGGTCGAGCAACGTATTCAATTCCATAGGAGACATCGTGTAATTCCATATACTTTAGTAATCGTTCAGTTTTTGGTATCATTCGTTAACTCGGTTAGTTTACCTTGGCTAAATTATTACTCTTGTATTTATTATGACGATTGAAGGCTAATACCTTCGGGTATTAGCCATTATTATGAAGATCTGAATGTTTGGTATTTGTTTATATCGATTTCTTGATTTATCATTGTATGCTTGTTTATGTTTATCAATTTATACTTGTTTACGCGCTTTTGTATGCGACCTATCATTCAACTGGATCTAGCTAAGTGGACCAAGCGGATCTAGAGTCTCCGTGTACTCTCCATATAAGGTAATTTATACACCAAGGAATAAAAGATACACAAATATTGTCCCTTCAAAGGTATGTGTCTAGGATAACCGCTTTTCTCGGGCTTAAATAGTTTAATTGGGATATTGCCAATGGTTTATTGATCGTGTTGACTAGCAGGTGACCTAGATAATTCAACAAATAACGTTCTGATTCCATTGGATAGTTAGACAAGTGGACTACTAGTGTATAGATTGCCATTAAGCCCGGTTAACAGTTGGTTAAGTCCTCATATGAGTTAGGGTTTAACAAAACACCATTGCTTAATCCCTAAGATAGATTATAATCAGCAAATAAGGATGCTTTATGCAGATGCTTTAATTGTGACAGAATTAACGTGTCTAGGTCTTAGGATGATGTAACGCCTAAGTCTTAAAAATGATATGTCACCTCGAGGGAAGAAATCATTGCACTAAATAAACAAACCAATATTCTAATCGGATTAATAATGGTTAATGCAGTTTTCTTATATAAGGTTCAACCGCTCTTTTATCTTTTGTTAATTAGCTTGCGTGGGTAACAGTTTCTTGAATTGATTGTAGTCACTAACCAAACCGTGCGAGTCTCTCAGGCTGAAAACCCCCTTTTCCATTAGAATTAGAATTTAGTCTGACATAGGTTTAACATAGGATTAGAATAGAATTAACATAGATTAGATAAACAAGATATTAATTAAATTGATAGATTTAACCTCCCTCTCAGTGATCGACACCCTACTTACCACGAAACTACTACCGATCGGGTACATTGCCTGTTAAAGTGTTGTTTTTAGTTGAGTCGGCAAAATATAAATTTAATGTGATAGCATTCTTATTTAATGTTGACTTTTAAAGGTTAATGAATAACGATTTCTTACGATCTGAGTGGCGCAACGTATTCCATCCTATATTAGGATCTGGGGAAATTCTATTTTCTATCATCAAGAAATGTGGTCTTGGAAAAATAAGTAGACGTGTGAAAGGAGGTAATTATAATTATGGTGCGTAACATAATTATAAATGCATCACATACGTGGACTTGTGACCATGATTAGCCTAACTTAAATTCATGCTCGGTACTATCATCTATTCAATTCAACTTTCAATTAAATCTCGGGACGAGATTTCTGTAAGGGGTGGAGACTATAACAACCCAAGAATTTTCATCAATCTATTTTACTATTATCACAATTGTACGGGGAAATTTTTCGCTTTATTACTTGCATTGTCAATATCTCATTAAGCAAGGTAACTTGCATAACTAAAGTAGACGAGCTCACGCAACCTATCTATGGCAATCCTTCTTCATATATGTCAAGAAAACATCACAATATGTCAAGTTAATATCATCATATCTTTATTACAAAGTACATTATTCCTATAATGTACCATTCGCAACGTTATATCAAAACGGGCTCTAAACCGTCATCATATACCTCCAAAGCTTAATCTCATGGAAGGGTTAACCCCTAAAGTGAATGCACAAGCTACTAAAGCATATGTACAAGTAATATGCTATCTCATTTGAAATATAAAATCTCTTCAAGTCAAAGTACAAATCTCTAAAAACTCAATATACAAGTCATTAAGCATGATCTCTAAAATAGCCGTTTTACCTCTGTTTTCATTCTAATTTCTTCACTATCACTTATGTACAAGCTACTACACTCAATATACAATATGTAAACCCAAATTATTCTATTCATAAACTTTCATACACATTTTTACTCTTAAAACCCTAATTCAAAAGTCAGAAACCCTAACCCGAGCAAAATACTAAACCATGACCCATTTCTTGGTTTTTATCCATTATAAACCTAAACCAATACCCAAATAAATTGTAATAACTTAATTTACAACATTATAAATCATGTTCAATTATCATTCCATCATCATTTCATCATTCTACATCAATTATACAAGAAACGAATCCAAGAAACCCTAATTGTGCCTTAAATATAACTTTGACCCGTTTTCTCGTTTCTAACCACTTTATTCTCAAGTAAGCAACCAAGAGTCATTGTAAACCCATAAAATGAGTTTACAAACCTTTATCCATCATTAACCATCCTTGCTTCAACAATGTACGAGAATTACAAAGCTAGAAAACCCTAAAAGCCTTATATGAACCCTAATTCCAAGCTACGGCTTATTCTTTCAATTTCAACCCATTTTAACTAAAACCAACGATCAAACTTCATTGATAATACTTTATTTAAGCTCTAGGATCTGTATTCCATCATTCCTAATCAAGAGTATGCAAAATATAAACCAAGAAAGTCAAGAAAACCCTAAACGTGCCCTAATCAAACCCGTGACCTCATTTCTTCAATTCTAATCCGTTTTAACCCAAACCAATTGCTAATCTTTGCTAATTACTTTAATACCAGACCTTAACAACCTATTTCATCTATCCTTAATCATTATAAACACAATGTACCTTGGAAAAACCCTTGAACACCACGTCAAGCCCAAAACTGACCCGAACCACTTCCATATTCATTTTGACCCATTTAAAATGCTACCATGTGCAAATGACCACCCAAGAACCCTTCTAGATTCATAGTAGCAGCTTACTAAGCAGCTTTGACTCCTCCATGGTCAATTCACGAAAGCTAAAGTTCCCTCATTTTCGACACGTTTATCAAGCAATAAGCTCAACCAGGTTCTGGTGTTTCTAATTCTGCTCCTACACTATTTTAATGTTCATATGATCCTAAATATACTCTTGTTAAAGTTTCATAACTCAATTCATGCTCATTTTCCATTTTGATCCAAAACCGTACACCCGAAACCCTAATTTCGCGTTTTTCTTAAAACTAAATGTCATAATGGTTAAATGTTGTTATAATCTATCCTAGCATGCTTAACTAATGTTAAAATAACCACTTTATTGATTATTGAAGGAATTTGAACTTAATATCCCGTGCATGGTTTACGTTTTTAAACCTAGTTGAACCGTTTTGAATCCTAGTCTAACGAATTGTTATTTTAATCTCGTGTTGCGTTAAAACTTCATATTTTTGTTTATTATAACTTATAAATGTCTATTGAAATGTTAAAAGAAGCTTGCATGGCAATTTGGACATGTTTTGTAAATATTATCCATGCAAGGGGTATATATCGTAAACTTTTCTAAAATTAATAACTAGAGGGGGGGCTGAATATGTCATTTTATCAAAGTTATAACTATAGGGGTCTATTATGTGACTTTTCAAAGTGCAAGGTTTACTTGGTATATCTTTTAAAGTTGATGGACCAAAGTCGTAAAAGTGCAAACTCCAAGGGTATATTTTGCCACTTTTCAAACTCAAGGGTCTAAAATGTAACATTTTGAAAAAGTATAAAATCATGTTTAAAACCTTACAAGACATAACTTTAATTACGCTTCTAGTGCTTAAATTTTCCTAGCTATTGATTAAAATACTTAAAACCTGATTATATTGTATCACAATACCTAGGTGCTTCAATATTAAGGAGTTCAATCTTGGTAGTAAGTTCTGACTGAGTGTTGGGTTACGATTTAAGTGACCTAGCCTCCTCAACGTTTAACTGAATGACCTTACTGAATTATACGATGGCCAGCCGAACAGTGATACACTAAATTCCAAACTCTTCAATCAAAACTATAACTTTTAAACCAAAGTGCTAGAGTACATTCTTACTAAGAGTCAACATATTTACTCAGGTTATGTGACGTAGCTGTTTATTATCATGTACTTATCACATTTCCCAGGTAAGATTCTGTGATAAGGTCGTACAGCTTTCATTTTAGAAATATTTTATTACAACTTACTACCAGGTGGAAGTTCATAAAATTCGCCTTTACTTCTTTACATGTTTTATAAACACGCTGAGGGGTGATTACATGTTGTTTACAAAACTATATTACATACTCGTTTATATTATAACAATGTGATTACTTTTAAAGGCTTAATGAATTCATAAACCCCATATTTTAATCTTTGAATACTTTAATAACACCATAGTGTACCTAATATAAACCATGAATGCAAGTGTTTTCTAACTTGTATGCTTTCCAGATTATTATTGCCTAAGTTAGCTTTAGTGCCATCATTTCTATATTCATGGAATCATTATTTACTTGCATTGCGATATTTTCTTGGTGAACGCGAATATTGTGAATAGATCTATGGGGGTGACGGTTCTGTTGTTATAACCATGCTTGTGGTAGCCAAACGCACTATTATTTATCCTAATAGGTAACCTTGGCAAGTTACCCTTTTCCCAGGGACATCTGTCCTTAAACCAATTTCTACGGCGACGTCCTGTTAATGTATTTGATGTCATGTGATTAGATGCAATAAATAAGTTTCCCCATAATAATTATCCTTAAATAAAAATTTTCCATATATAACTTGTATTCAACTATTACATTTTCAAACCTATGAACTTTCACTCATACCTTTGTGTTGAACTTTTTTTGAATGTTTTTCTCTGGTAATTGAGAACTTATGGCATGGAGTGGCATGGACTTAAAGATGGCTAAAACTTGTTATCATTCACATTTTATGTTTCTAGATTTTGGGACTGCCTTTGTAAAAACACTGATTTGAAATGTAATGATAACATTCTTTTGCACATTATACGTCTCTTTGGGGTAGTTTGTTCTATGCTTATGATTGTTGTATCCATGAAGATATTACCCAGTTTCGCTTTTTGCTGCTATTTGTAAAAATGGGGGTGTTACAGTAGTAGCTATGATAGGGCTATGATCGAGATCAATGCGCAAAAGGAGATGATTGATACATTGGATGTGGCCGTTCCTTAAGTTAAATAATATTAGATACACGCGTGTTACTATCTATATCGAGTATGAACGGAAGCTCATTTGTGTATTAGGTACTTGGTGTGTTTTTGGACATACATTGGAGTAAATATAAAAAAGGTTTCGTAAGGAGGTGTAGGCTCTCATGAAGAATGTTGATACCTCCGTTGATGGGTTCTAGGTTGTGAAAAAACATGGACATGATAGATAACAACAAGACAAGAGAATGGGTTTTAAAACGAAGAGTAAAATATTGTATTGTTCATTTCAAATCACGGGGGCTTTGCGTATAAGAAGAATGGTAACGAAGCAAGCAAGAAGCATAATGACATTGGTACAAGTGGTTCTTATAAGAACCTTAATGTGGTTAATAATAATGGTAATAATATGGTAATGGCCAATAATTTTTATGTACTTAGCAAGGTTGTGAATGAGAGGATGTCATTCTAGTAGGTGTTCTCGTACGGACAGGAGCTAAGGATGCGTTTGAATTCCTACAAATAACCAAGCATGTAATTTTGGGTGCTGAGGACGAGTGACAGGAAGTGGTTTTAAGTGGTGGAGATTTTTATGAATTCACGAGCTTTATGGCCCCAATCCAATCTAAGGTTAGTTGTTCAAATACGAGTGGAGGTTGGTAATGGAAGTTAGTTTATATGACGACCCAATATGATGATGATTGGTAGGTCCAGCCTAGATAGATATTCACGCCCTCCACCTGATAAGGTTGTAGAGTAACTTATGTAATCACAAAGCATCTCTAAGAGAGCTCTAACAATTAAAACTATTGTTTAAGCGGAATATTAACAACAGAGTATAAAGGAGAATTATACTTCAAACAATGATCCTCTATGAATATCTTTTATTAATAATTAAAAGTGTTTTTCCAGAATACCCTCTTTGGATCTTTTTCATTATGACCATAGGTTTCTTAAATTACTAATGAAACCCTAACAACCTTTTTCCTAAGGTCTCGCTAAGTGATAAGGTTTGATCACTTCCTAGTATATCTCATGCATTATCCTCTCATAACTAACTAACTATACTAGCCACTCGGACGTAAGCATAATATACCAGATAATATAGTTTTACCAGCAGGAATAACTTTTGCTCTGTCAGTACTAAACTATACATTATCTTACAGGTAAAAACTACATACCTACCAGAAGGAACTTTTACTTATACAGTAGGAACAAATACTTACTAGTAGTAACTATCTATTAAAACTATTTCCTAACAATCCTCCCCCTAAACTTGAATTTATCCACTGTTAACTTCAAGTTTCTAGATAGAATCTTCACTTATGAGCTTGAGGATAGAGACTTGACTCAAGAGCAGCAGCTAAAGCAACAAACTAATAAGAATAGGAACACAAAAACAATGAATGCTGACGGTGAAATCTTGAACCAGCAGCAACAATGTTGAATCTTCAAAAGTCCACGAACTAGCAACATTCGAAATAGCAGACATCAAGAACTGTTCGCCTGCAACATAATCTCCATCAAAGTCAGGGTTACATTACTATTCTAACATACTTCCCTGGTGTGTTAACTCCTGGGAGATGTGAATCAAAGAAAAGTAATGGATTTGTTGAAGCCTTTACCAAGTAGCCATTAACTCTTAGGCTAGCTAACTCTTTGGTGGAATCATGACATCACCCTGGTGAATTAAAAACCAGTCCAATTCTTAGAACATGAATCATTGGTGAATTGGAATACCCTAATGATTTTTGGCAAATCATCACAGCCATTAACGGATTTGAGAAAGTCTTTACCAAGAGCTGTACCCTCTTGGACTAGCCACTCTTTGTTGTAACAACCTGGTGAGTGAAACCCAATTAGTTTATAGCAAACTATTACAGCTATCAATGGATTATTGTGCGCAAGTCTTTACCATGAAGCCGTTTGTATGGGACTACCACTTTCTTCATTCATGAATATGCAATGTGGAAAAACCATATAGTTTTGGGTAATCTGGAACCATCATCGGATGTGGGGAAATCACACAGAGCCGTACCATCATGGTGAATCAACTCTTTACTGTTGTGAGGACATGGGAGTTAAACACCATTTGTTGTGCGGTGGTTAACCAACACCAATCCCCTTAAAATGTTCTATGTTTGTATAAAAATACACTGCAATAAACCACATGAGCATGCCTAAACTGTTTCAGAAGCACAAAACTTGATGCGCGCCTCAACAAAAATAAATACAGTGTCATTCTATGAAAAAGCTAATAAGTTTGGAGGAATCCTACATACAATCTTTTTATATCCCAAAATTATATTTTAAATAGCAGAAAGAATGATGAGATAGATACAACTTAACCGTCACCAGTCATGAAACCTTAGGGCGATTAGAATAGAAATTTGATTCTGAGAAAGGCAATAACTGAACCGCAGTGGTAAGTTCATTACCCACTGAGCCGTGATAAATTTCCAGCTGATGATCGAGCATCCTTTCGACAAGATTGATAGAGAGAGGATACTTCTTGTCCACAAACATATGTAAAACTAGTCCACCAATTGTCTCCAACACATGAACACCAGAAAAAGAATATAGCTTCCAGCTTTGAATTCTCAGGTTTTCTTTTTGTTTTTTACGTAGCTGTGTTGTTCTTCCTAAAACATCACTACCATCATTCATTCAGTGAATCCATCAAAACTTAAGATCTCCCCAAAAGAACAAGACCAACTCCCGAACTTTTCAATCCTGTAATATGTTCATCACAAGACCAAAGATTGTAATCAGTCTGCTCTAGTAAATAAAGTGAAGAATTTCCTAAGATTATGAAGTACTTGCGAGAGTTGTCTGAGCCTTTATAGAAGGCATTGACGGAGCTAACCCGTAGGCAATAATTCCCAGTCAACAACAGCATATAAATTAACAGGTGTATCATCATCAGAAGCAAAATCCGTATCAGAAGCATACTTAATGCACACTTTGTTTTTGGCGTCAGGATCTCCTTCTTCAATTAGAATGGTAGATTGAGACGTATGAATACCTTTTCTGCCTAATCGCTTCTTCTTGGTACCAACCTTCTTGAGTGAGGAGGCAGTGTGTTGTGTTATAGAAGTAAGGTTAGAAGGAGCTTCAACATCCTCTATTGTAGCTTTCCAAGAAGGAACCTCAACTTGAGCGGCTAGAATATCCTGAGAATGAGGAGGAGCAGCAACTTCCTCTCGTGAAACACTTCGAGAAGGAGTTGCACTTTCTGCTTCATGTGGAACACCGTGGTAGGGAGCTTCAACGTTGACTTCATCATCACCAGTCTTGAGTTTCTTTGAAGAGGCACTACTCATTGGACTGCCATCTCTTTTTAAACCCCTTGTGAATGCAACAGCTCTTTGGATCTTATCAAACTCTTCTTGAAGCTGTTCAGGAGAGAGTTTCGAACTTGAGCCACAGTTCCAACAGTAGAGTATACAGCAGACCTTGATTCTTCACTAGTGCGCATTATTTGCCTGAGCTGAGATGGTGTCATAGGCCTCTCCCTCCGTTCTTTAGCCCGTTGTTTAGCAAGTTCTTTACGTCGAGTATTGACCAACTCAGCCATCCTGGCTGCAAAATCATCATCAGGAAATTCAACCCCAAAAATTGTGGAAGATAAGTCTGGATTTGCTTGAAGACGAGCCAAAAAGTATATCAAAGCAGCATTGAGTAGTTTGCAGCAGATGCAAGAACCTCTTGCTGTCTCTTTCTTTGATTTTCAGTCATCTCAAAGTCGTGAGACATCTGCCTAGCTAAATTAGCATCCTTTATAAGAGATTCAGAGCTTTGCTTTTCGAAATCGGCGAGTTCTTGAGCTTGTAATCTCTGAGCAGCCTCCCAACCTAGTTTTTCTTCTTCTAATTGCTTGAAAGTCTTATCATAAGTTGGAGTAGGTTCTTCAACAGCAACACCTTTTTCCCTTTTTTTTTGCATCTCCTTACAGGGGATGACAGGAGTTTCAGGTGTAGTACCACTATTGAGAAAGGAATTTGTTTCAGCTATAGAGAACCAAAACTTTATGGGCGTTAGGAACAGTTGTGCTACCAGGAGAAACAGTTGAAGGACCAGTAGGAGCACCAACAGAAGGAACATCAGTAGGAACCTTGGTAGTAGAAACATCACTAGTAGGATGAGGGGGACTAGGAGGCACATCAGTACCAGGAGAAACATCAACATAAGCATCTGAAGCAGCAGCAGCCGTAGCCAATTTGATTAGAGGATCCACATCCTGCTCTTCTTCTTCTTTATCAGACTCACTCATAACCACCTTCCTGCCTCCTTGTTGTTGAGTTTTCATCTCAAAGCTTTAACCTTCTTGGCAATGTACCCACCACTTCCTTAAATAACAGCTTGTGTGCCTGAAGTTCTGATTCCAAGGTACTAACTTTCTGCACAAGTTCAGACACTAGAGAAGATAAAGCAGTTAGTGTGGCAAGGTCCTCAACACCTCCTGAGGTTGGACCTTCAGGGGGAACTTTAGTGGACCTGGGAGGAGTGGTGTGGAAAGATCCTCCCAGTGTTTCATCTTCCACATTTGTGGAAGTGAAAAGGTCAGGATCAGACTCATGTGCTCCTGAAAAAGAGGCAATGTTGGGGTCTGAAGTGTGACCCTGCTCAAACACTAGAGGAATTTGGTCTGTTGTTGTTGTTCTTGGTGGTGTTGGTAGATGTTCTTGAGATGGATCAGGCTCAGGCCTTGTCTCTTGAATAGTCTCAGGAATGATTTGAGGGACAGCTGGTGCAACTTCCCCTGTACCTTCATCTGCTATAGCAGCTTGAGCAGGGGGAAGCATTGCAGCTAAAAGTGGCATGTGGTCCCCATTAAAATTTAACCTCATGTTAGCAAAAAGTTTGCTTGACAGTTTTAAAACATGATATTGTTTAGTATTCCTAGTTTCTATTCCCAAAATGATTTGAAGGAAACGAGGATACATAAGAAACCTTTTAGCATTACTGATGTTATGTACCATCCCCTTGAAAATGTAACGTGACCAATTAAACCTTCTCCCATTAGACAAACAAATAAGAGCTATGGCCAGTGGGCTTCCAAATTTAATCTAGCTACCATATTGGAAAACTGGTCTAATTTGGATTATTGTGAACCTATAAACTCCACTGAGGTTATGGACTGTTTTTGTGAAGGTTAGCTTGCCTTTCAGTGGGGTAACAAGATTATCTACCCAAATATATAATCAGCATGGGCCAGTCTTAATACTCCATCATCACCCAATTGAAGGTGACGCCTTACAATATCTTCAGTGATAGTGTAGGGAGTCCTATCAATCGTGGCCAGTATAGCTGGAGAGCCTAACTCAGGAGCCCTGAGTGAAGCCGTTGACCAGAACTGTTTGACCAAAGAGTCAAAGATGATGGGGTCATGAGTAAGAGCATACCGAATGTGCGAACCCCTCAAGAAGTCGAGAGTGTACCTTGGGTGATAATCATCACTTACCTTTGGGTTTTTACAGTAACCCACATTATTGTGTCTCTTTCTCTATACTTGAGTGCGGCCATTGTTGTGTATTTAAATGGGGTTGTGATGGTTTTAGTTGTGGTGTGATGGTCGCAATGGAGAGTTCACTATTGGTAGAGTGAGGGATGAGTTTTCAAAATTGTGAGTGGAACGAGTAAAGGAAGGCTTGTGAAATCTCATTGGGTTTGGATTGTAAAAGGTAACTTTGTTATAATGAGAGAAAACAAGAGTTAACCCTTTAAATAGGTGACCCTTTGATGAATTAAATGCCCAATAATCGCAAGTAGAACTTTGAAATAAAATAAAACTCAATTTAATATACCCACTCAAAGAAAAGTCAACCTTTAAGAAAACTAACATAACCAGTAGGAAGTGGTTAAGCAGTAGAAACCAGTAAATCTACCAGTAGGGAACTCGTTGATCTACCAAAGAAAAACACTTATCCAACCAGAAAGGAATTCTTTATCATCAAAAGAAGGCCACACTGTCCATGAATAACACTTAAAAAATGCTAAACTACCCTCATGAATGATGTATCTGCAAAAAAGGTTAGACCAAAACACACAAACCATATACAATGAAAAGGAAAAAAAAGAACAAGCAGAATTAACTAACTACATACCAGGGGTAATAAATAAAACTATCAGTAGAAAAAAAATAATGAAACAATAAAACTAAGTGGTAAAAGAAACGAAAAACCAACTAGTGAGAAATTTTACAAAAACAGTCCTTCCCTTGGATCAATCCTCCCCTCAAGCCTTGCCTTAGGGAAATTGGAGATTCCCAATGTGGACCACCAATAAATGAATCTTGGGTCCATCAAAGGGATTTGGTCAATAAATCAGCCACAGTTTCATCTGTGTGAATCTTAAGCACTGAATAAGATTTTTCTCATTTGACATCTTAATAAAATGGTGCTCTCAATTTCTATGTGTACTTTGTTCTTTGGTGAAAAACTGGGTTTTAACAATGCAGATGGTACTCGGATTATCAAGAAAAAAATTTGAGTTCATAAAAATAGAACCCATAATCAAGCATTGATTTTTGATCAAAGTACCTAACCACTGAAAAGTTAGCAGCTGCAACATATTCTTGCCAGTTAAAGATAGTCAGCCACAATGGTTTACTTTTTACACTGCCATGAGATCAATCTTCTACCCAGGAACTGACATCCACCAGTTGTGGATTTTCTATCACCATGTTTAACCAGCATAGTCACTGTCACTATATGCTTCCAACACAAACGGAGAATCTATTGTGGTCCATAGATTAGTATTTGGTTGGCCTTTAAGATACTTAAAGATCTTCTTGAAATGCATTCAAATTGGATGTCAAAGGTGTAACCTGTGTCTAAAACAAGCACTAACTGCAAACGTAATATTCAGCCTTGAAGCTGTCAACTACATGATGGGAACTATCATGGATCTGTATTAAATGAACATAATTGCATCATCACGGTTCATCCTTGGATTTAAGCTTTTGAAGCTTTATAGGGTTGTTGTTGCAGTTCTCACACTTTTCCATATCAAATTCTTAAGCATGTCTGGACATACTTGTCTTGGCTGATAAAGATCCCATCGGCTTCTGCTTGACTCTTTGCAATCTAAGAAAAATGTTTAACCTCACCCATGGACATATCTCAATTCCTCTTTTCATCTACACTCAAATTCATCACAAGGCCTTCTTTGTAGACAAAAAATAATGTCATCCACATAGGACCCCTGTATAGAATTATATCCCTGGAATTCTTCTTAATAAAGAGAGAGTTTGGTCCTATTGTACACTCTTTCCGTAATTATGCTTGAACAGACAGAAAAGTAGACAATCTTGGCCTATACAAGGCCATTGGGCTTGATGATGAACCTATACAAAGTTTCACAACTTTGTAAAACATGCTTTGGGAAATGAGGATCTTCAAATCCCTTAGGTTGAGAAACATAAACTTCTTCGTCAATTTCTCCATAAAGGAAGGCACTCTTCACATCCATTTGATATACCATAAAACCCATATATGAGGCAAATGCTAGGAACAATCTGTAATTTTGTTCATTTGTGAAGAGTTTGGTGGGAAGCCCATTGACTAATCCATGCTTTGCCAGCTTGTTTATGTTTTTGAAATTCACATGAGCCATCCTTCTATGCCATTTTATAGACTCATCAAAGGATGCTTTTGCCAGCAAACAGTTGATATCTCTTTCAGGTTGGATTTCAGTCAAATTGAAGTTGTAGAGATTGTGCCTTCTTGGAACTATTAGAACCACCTGACTATTCTCAGGTAGTTGGAATTTGTCACACCCCCAGACGGGGCCTGGACGGAACACGTGTCCGGAGGCGTGACTTGATTGCGCATCTCAAGTACAAAGCATAAAGAACGACCTCTAAGGGTACGTTTTGAAAATAAACACCGTTGCATAAATTGAAAATAATAGTAATAAGTTTTACATCGATTAAATTTAAAAGATTCAAAGTTAAAATGCGGAAGGTTAAATAAGTTCAACAACGGTATTTAAAGTTTTAAAGACATAGTAAATCTCTGGTAAACCGGTCAGGCAAATAGGCTTCATATAAGTCAATCAACAGCATCATTGCTAAGCACTCTGAGACAACATGCTTAAAACATTCAACATGAAGTGAGGGTGAATTATAGGTTTAGTTCAAACGTTATTATTAGTGACCACAATATTTCAACACGTATGCGACAGTTATAACAATACAAATTCAACATTAAAAAATGGATTTACGTTGCGCTCAAGCTCATGACACCGAAGTTAATTACGTTTATAGCATATTAACAATTGCTAGGTTTGAAACAATCCCCCGAGGTAATGACCACGACAACCTTCTTAAGTTCGATTATGGTATTTATCATTCTATCGGGCACCCGTGGGTATAGTGGCGCTACTCACTCCGGATAGGGATATTAATTCCCAATTAGATCTATCTTAAACACTCGGCTCCTCGACCGGTCTTCAGTCAAGAGTATTGGACGGTTCATGATAAGTGGGGCAGTTATGTGGAGCATACAACCGCTACTTTAGGCACACGTAAACGGGAAGAAAATCTCACGGAAAGTACTGTGTCAGTTTAAAAAACAAGCAAGTTTCTCACCCCAAGTTATAAAAAACATTTTTATTCAAAACGACATGAAAAGAGTGGGGCTATGAACTCACCTTATACGGGTAGTGGATCAAAAGAATCAATCGAGTGAAAATGAATCTCACGGTTCTAGCGACAACCTATCATATAGTTGTCGTTTAAGAATAATGTACAACGAATAACGCTTAACGCAAGAACTGATCATCCAAGCACAAATAGACACGGCGTATCTCTTTTTAAAACGTACTTTTGAAAGTTATAAGTTTTGACAAGTCTCGACACTTCAAAACATTTTAGAAAATATTTCGTCTTTTAGTGTATTCCGTCTTTTAGTGTATTTCGTCTTTTAGTGTATTTCGTCTTTTAGTGTATTTCGTCTTTTAGTGTATTTCGTCTTTTAGTGTATTTCGTCTTTTAGTGTATTTCGTCTTTTAGTGTATTTTGTCTTTTAGTGTATTTTGTCTTTTAGTGAATTTCATCTTTTAGTGTATTTCGTCTTTTAGTGTATTTCGTCTTTTAGTGTATTTCGTCTTTAGTGTATTTCGTCTTTTAGTGTATTTCGTCTTTTAGTGTCCCGACACATCAACGTTGACTCGATAACTAAAAATGTTGACCTAAACTCGACACTTACGTTTTTCTACATTTTATCATAAGTTTGATAATAAAAGTATATTTTCGATGCTTTTATAAATTTTACGAAATTTCGGCATGACCTTTCTAAAAATATAGACTTTCCATTTTTATAAATCTCGACTCGTGAAACTATCTATTTTACAAAGTGCATCTTTTATTGACTCGTAAGTATATCCGATATATTTTCGACAACACCTCAAACATCGCAACTAATCCGTTCTAAACCTAAACCTCTTCGACATTCAACTTATGCTTACAACAAATCCAACATCTACTTAATCTCTTCGCCAACAATATTTAACTCAACATACATTAAATCTTTAAGTAAACGATATAGCCGTAATAATAGCAATATATATATCAACATAATCACAATAAACTTTTAAATGCAAAAGTACAACTACTTTTTATTTTCTTCCATTTATAAACAAAAATATTAACTTTGAGACTTGTAGTTTTATAGAAAAATAGATAATGGTTTTTACAACGATCCGCTTTGTACACCTTGTTCGGAATGATCATATGAATGCAAAAGTACAACTTGTTTATGAAAAATAAGAGATGACATGTTACCTTAAAAATAGGAAGAATGGTGAAAAACAAAGGATGAATGACAAGGTAGATGTGTTGTAGATGATAACCAAATGAATACAAGCCTTGAATCAACAAAAATATTGGTGTTGGTGTTGTATATGGTCACGGCAACAAGAAGAAACAAAGGGAAAAAAGGAAGTATTTTTCTAGTGTGAGAAACAAAAGAATGCTGCAATGCTGCCTCGCTTTTTGTGAGGATAGTGCAAGTCCTCGGCCTATAACTGATGAGCGTTCCCCAACCCCACCTCTTTGTGCTCCGGTATAAAAATGGCCCTATAGTCGTATCAGACCTCTGTACCTAGTCTCCCCGGTGTGCGCGGGTTAGTTCGACCGGTACCAAGACCAAGGAAGGGACCGAAAATGATCGCCAATATTGCGATAGGTTTGTACAAGTCCTTGAACTATTTTGTGCATCCATGTTCTTGGGAATATTCAAATTTTGAATTCAATGTATACTTATGTGTACATACTCCGGTTGGTTCGCGGATATCAAGGCCTCAAAGTGAGGGACCAAAATATTTTTCCACTTTCTATGATCAATAGTGCTGTTGATGAATTAATTTTCCAAGACTTTGCAGATCATGTCATAAGTATAAATTATAAGAAGCACGTAAGTAACGACAGCGCAGTAACGTAACACGAAAAAAAATTACATAACATGTAAATATTGCTTATAAAATCCATAAAAAACGCGGGGATATTGCCAAAATACTACAACGTTTGGTGTCCCGGTTCGCTCCCGGAGACGATTCTCAGATAACAACGAAACAACTTCCCGGTTAAACGGTAAAGCTAAACGAAACACTTAAAAATTCAAATTACTACACGAAAACGACTAACTTATTGAACGGAAATTCTCGGGTTGTCACAGAATTCCTTTGTGAGAACAAGGCACTCTTTATCAGTGAAGAGGACTTTGTTCTTTTTATCACAAATTTGTGATACAGAGAACAAATTAAAGTTTTGAAGCTCTTCTACATAATAAACATTTTCAAAATTCAGTTTGGAAGTCCTTATAGTTCCTTTTCTAGTGATTTTGCCATCTCCTCCTCCAAAAGTAACAGTACCTCCTATAATCTTCACAAAGTCATCTAATTTCTCCTTATTACCTGTCATGCTTCTTGAACAACCACTATCTACAATTCCTAAATCTTTATTCTTATGAGGATTGTCCTACAAATTAAACAATACAACAACAACATTAGTATACATGGGAGACCCAAGTCATTACTGAATTAGACCTGCCTTGTGGATCATTTAAGAGTTAAACCATGTAGATGGATAAGATCCACCATTGTTCTTGGATCCCCACTATATATATGGCCTTTTAATTTTCCAAGAACAACCTGCTGAGGTCTTAACAGCAGTTCCCCATCTTCTCTCATCTATGTACAGTTGTTTATAACAGCCAAGCCTTCTAAAATGTTGAAAATAATGGCTTGTTGGTCTAGTCATTGTTCTACTAGCAGGATTTCTCCAACCAACAGAAAATGGCCGACCAACAGAAACAGATGATGGTCTATTCCTACTACCAGCAGGAAAAACACTACCAGCAGAAACATATGCTGGTGGATTCCTACTACCAGCTGGAACATATGTTGCTCTAGGAACATATGAGGGAATATTTGCTACATTATGCCACATAGGTTTATTATACAATCCCAACTGTTGCTCATAAAAATCACAATCTTTTATCAAATGAAATTTACTACCACAAACAAAGCATGTCTTAGAACCAAAAGAATTGTTTTTACAATGACTCCTATTGTTTATTCCACTCTTATTACATATATTCCTAGGAGTTTTCACATTCTCCTTAAAAGAAAAACTAGGATCATCAATGGTGGAACTTGGTTTTTGGTCAGCAGTCTTTGACACTGTCTTGAAATCAACTGAACTAGAGGCAGAGGCTAAGTGTTCATTGGTCTTGGAGCTTGAGGACTTGACACTTGAAACACAGGATGCAAAGCCAGTGGTCTCTGAGTCTGATGACTTGTCACTGTTATCACAAGAGACAAAGTCATTAGATACAGAGTTAGTTTCAAAATAATTATTGGACTTTGAACCATAGGTAACCTGTGTATCATCAAGGTCAGGCTTGTTGGAAGGAGGCATGAATGTTCCTGTTATAGGTGAAGGAACAGCATGCATTCCAACAGCTTTGACAAATGTGTCATAGAGAGGTTTCCCTTGTACATCCTTAGGTGTGGTGTCAAAGATGCTAGGGGCAGAGGGATCAAACACCTCATCTGGTCTAAAAGTTTCTCCATATCCTAAACCAAATTTTGATCTAGAGGACATGGAGCTATTCATCAGTTTGACTAGGTTTTTGGAAGACTCCTTCCATTTGTCAAACTTTGCCTTAGACTCCTCAAGTTTAACATGATCATTCATTTTTTCAAGTTTAACCTGATCATTCAGTTTTTCAGTATATTTTAACATGTTTGTAGTGTTTTCTAAATCAGCAGTTAATATTCTAATTCTTTCTTCTAATGCTAGCTGATTGCTTTGGTACCATGCCTTTTGTTGTTCTAAGGTTTGTAATGTATTTTTATATGCTTGAACCTGGATATAACAATCTTTATATTGAACTTCTAAATTATCAAAATCCTTTTTAAGTTCTGCATATTTATGTTCACAACCAAAAGGGCAAGTATGTACCTAAGAAGATAAACCCATAAGAGCAAATTCAGCAGCAGCATCAGAAACATCACCAGAAGCATCACCAGCAGCATCACCAGCAGCATCATCATCATCTCCATCAATCATCCCATATACTTGTGCAGCACCTTTTTCCTCATCTTCACCTTCATGGTCTGACCAGTTTAACATTGAATCAACAGACAACAAGGCCTTGGGTTCTTCAGACTTATCCAGCTCCTTAAGTTTGAATGCAGAGTACCTTGCTTTAGAATCCAACTGCTTCCCTGTACATTCCCTAGCAAAGTGACCCAACTCTGAACACTTATAGCATTTGACCTTCTTCTTGTCAAACCTAGCAGCATCCCTGTTATTAAACTTCATCTTTCTTCCAGCTTTCTTTTCAAATCTGTTAATTCTAACAGAAAGCATTGCCATTTGCCATTTGATGTCTAATTCCTCCAAATCCAATTTTCCAATCTGATCAAAATCCTCATAAGTGATCTGCTGTTGTGGATCACTTTCAGCAACAAAGGAATGGAGAACACTTTCAATCACATTGCTAGAAGTATCAGCACTTGATGAAGCAGTGGTAAAAGTGATTGAAGGTGATTGATTTTGTGAATCAGCATATGACATCTTTGAATTAGTGCTAGCAGCACTAATAAAGGCTGAATGGGTAGGAGCAGAAGTACCTCTTGAATCATAACTTGAGCCACCCTTCACATCAATTTCAAGGGTCCTAAGCTTGTTGTACAGATCATCAAAGCTTAGATAATCAAGACCACCCTTTGTTTTAAGAGTGATGGCCACCTGTGACCAAGAAGGTGGAAGTGCTCTGAGAAACTTCATGTTACAATCTTCATTGTCTGGCTTAGCTTGCATCTGATTAAGTTGACTCAATATCTTTTGAAACCTGTCATAGCCCTTATGCAGACCCTCTGATTCAGATACCCTAAATTCCGAAAACTCCTGCTTCAGCATAGATTTCCGCATTTTCTTGGACTCATCATTACCTCCAAACCTGGCTTTGACAGCCAACCAGATGTCCCTTGCATCATCTAGATGATGAAAATCAGCCATGTGATCCTCAGGAAGAGACTGAAGCAATATTGTTCTTGCTTTTGTCTCTCTTTGAACAGCAATGTGTTCCTCAACAGAAACAGGAGGAAGTATCATAATATTTCCTTTTGGATCTCTTCCTGTCTTTTTCCTGCTGTTTCCATTTAGAACAATGTTCCACAAGTTGTGATCACTGTTCATTATCCAGTACTCCATCTTCATGGCCCACGTCTCATATTCATCCTTCTTTAAGTAAGGAAATTTTGCATTATTGTTTGAGACAGTGGTTGTGTGATATTGTTGGAATTGCTGCTGAGACTGTGTGTTTTGTGAGGTTTGAGAGTTTGGAGATTCAAATACTGGTTCAGAGGTTGACACAGAGAACACAGGTTCAGATGTTGATGGGAAAGAGAATGTTTGTGATGGTGATGGCATAGAGAATGGTGGAGGAATTGGTGAAGTCATAGTGAAGTTTTATGAGTGAGAATAGTAAACTTTCTTTAACAGAGGCTCTCTAACCTGGCTCTGATACTACTTGTAGGTCCAGCCCTAGATAGATCTTTACGCCTGTTAAAGTTGTAGAGTACTTATGTAATCACAAGCAACTCTAAGAGAGACTCTAACAAATTAAACTATTGTTTAAGCGGAATATAAACAACAGAGTTAAAGAAGAATTACTCAAACAATGATCCTCTATGGATCTTTTCTATTAATAATAAAAGTGTTTTTCCCGATCCCTCTATAGATCTTTTCATTTATGACCATAGGTTTCTTAAATACTCATGAAACCCTAAGAACCTTTTTCCTAAGACTCGCTAAAGTGATAAGTATTATCACTTCCTAGGATATCTCATGCATATACTTATCACTAACTAACTATACTAGCAACTCGGAGTAAGCATAATACTACCAGGACTAATATTGTTCTACCACCAGGAATAACTTTTGCTCTGTCAGCACTAACTATAACATTATCCTTACCAGTAGGAACTACATACCTACCAGCAGGAACTTTTACTCTACCAGTAAGAACTACATACCTACTAGTAGTAACTATCTATTACAATATTCCTAACAATGATGATAATGATAATGATGATGATGATGCGAATGAAGAATATACTGAAGCATAAATGGCATTCTACAAGAAGTTCAATATAAATCTTTGTGGCCAAGCTAGACATTAGTATATATTTGATATCCTTGTCTAGTGAAATGTATTTTTTTGGTAAAGGATTTCTTCGGTAAATGTATTACTCCAAAAAATGATTCACTACAAAGGATGTGGATTAATCCCACACCTTAGGCCGTTACATAGGCACAAAATGAACATAACAAGCACAACTACTCTAAATGAGGATACTACTATAACTAGATTACAATTGACTCAACAAACATTAAAAATAATCTATTTCTTCTTACGACCATGAGTCGTGATATCTAAATCATCACAAATAACCTGAAGGTGATCAGACATATCATGACGTTCATACAAATCGTCATCATACCGGTCGTAATCATCATCCCATTTTATTTCTCTCTATTGTTCCAACAGGATATTAGTACCATAACGTCTATCACTTCCACCTTTAAAACTCATTGAAGCCATTAAATTTGCGGTTTCATCAAACACCACTTCTACTACACTCTCACTATCCACATTACCCGTAGGAACAAGCCCCTTTCCGTCATCATCCACAAACATAAGTTTGTCATCAAGATTTTGACATTTTAGTTTATTGATCTTATTTGTAATGGGAGTATTACTAGAACTACTGTAACCCTTGCACTTTTCTGGAATCTACATGTTCTAATTTAGTCCTTTGACTTTTTGACTTTTGTCATTTTCGTTCGAACAAGTTACCGTGTTAACGGTGGTGAATCTATGTTTATCTTGGTTATCGATATTTTATTGCTTATATCAATCCTTTTTAGAGGATTTTATCTATGTTGATCATGATTCGGGAGGTTTGCCCCGTAAATAGCTTGAAATATCAAATAACGAGTCCCGACACGTCCGATAATGTTCGTATCAAATCTAAGGCAATCTAACCTTTTTACCTATAGTGTAACTAATCAAAGTTTATGTAAATAAGTTTTTACATTAAATAAAAATTCCGGTCACGTTTTTAAACTAAAATATGATCGTTTTATGAACCCGACAAGTGACATAAGGCACCTAGGATCCCCCTAGGATGCCAACCCTTGTTCGATCCCCACAAGGGACAACAAGGCACCAAATTAGCAACCTTGTCCCCAAGTGTTACCATACATATTGTCTTATTGATTTTCAAAACACACACACAACATAATTTTCATTTTTTGTTTCTTTCTTCCTCCTTTGGTCTCGTCCGAACTCCAACATACACAAACAATACTTTTTTGATTTTTGATCAAGAACATGTTTGTTTAAAACATTTTCGGGTTGATTCTAGTAGACAAGGTATCATTAAAACAATGTACGGGTTGTCGGTTTCGTGTTTAGCTCGCTTTTAAAACCCTCTTTGTAAGTTATCTTTTCTATAAATATTCTTGTAATTTTAGAGTTCTTATGATGCATAGATGAAAGTTGTACAGTGTGTTTTCTAGAAATCTTAAGCTAAAAAAATTCGAAATAAATAAAAAGGGTGCTTGTTTTGGTTCGAAGTCGGACAAAAGGGGACAAGGGTTTGTCATTTTTATGTCGTGGTTGTGATGGTAGAATAACATTTATACGTTGTTTAGCTTATTTATTTTCTAGCCTATTAGCTTATTTATAAGCTAAAATGCTTGATTTTGGGCTTGTAATACCCACGGCCCAAAAAGCCCAATAAGTCGTGGCTTATTGTGGGCTTTTTGAGGTCCGGCTTACTTTCATGGCTTTTAGTTATAACTTATTTTGACAGCCTATTGTTATATCTAAAGAACTATGTGGCTTATTAGCTTAATAAAAAGCTAAATACATTTGTTCTGAGCTTATGAGGCTCACGACCCAATACGGCCCAATAAGCCGCGGCTTATTGTGGACCTTATTGTGCTTCGTCTTATTTTTGTGGCTTTTGGTTAAATCTTATTATGATATTTAAGGCCTAACGTAGCTTAATGACTTGAAAATAAGCTACGGATAGCTTATTTTGGGAGTTAATGGGCCACGGTCCAATAGGCTAAGCCAAACCGTGGCTTGGTCTTGGCTTGTGAGTCTTGGCTTATGTTGTGGCTTACTTATCAAACTTATATCTATTTATAGATTTAATATTGAACCTAAATAGGATTTTTAAACTTAATAATAACGTTTTGGACCGCTATTGGGCTTTAAGGCCCAATAAGCGAAAACAAGGCATTTTACATGTTTAAAACGGACTTTTGGAAAGTAAAACATACTTACTTATATACTAAATGGTCGTTTGAGGAAATGCGTTTTGATAAACTTTGCGAAATTTGGATTTTGGCATTTTGTCAAAAATTGGTGAATTTAAGGAAATGTGTTTGAAATTGAGGTTTGAAACCTTGGAGAAACGTTGTATAAACGAACGGTCATGTCAGAAATTTCGTAAAAAATTCTATACTTAGATTTTACTCAAAACATACTTTGCGACACAATAATAAAATATAATTTATTATCAAAGACCGACTAAAAGACGAAAACATATATATATATAATGTATAAAATATAAAGACTCTCAAATCAGTTCGGATAAATAAACATTTCTATTCTGTAATAATTTACACATAATCAAGGAAAACTAAAGTTAACGAATGTATTAACCAAACATATTTTCAAAATATCTATTACCTAGGTCCTACTCTATACTACTTATCTATTTTACTTAAATAGTATAAGTATATTATATTAAGGTATAAACTAGAGTATGCTATCTTCGAAACTAAACCAACTACCATTACACCACTAATAATTTAAAGGGTGATCGTATAACGCACATTTGACCTCTATGCATCAACCTTAAACACACCTTGGAAACGTATGTCTAAAATGAACATTAACTGGATTAGGTCGTGTCCGGACGTTGTTGCGATTGCTTGTTTGATCTTGATCTCTGCTACTTATCACCTTTTTGCTTAAGGTGAATTCTCGTAGCCCCACTTTTTAACTCTTTTCCGTTGGGGGAAAATGATACTCAAATTTGTTTTGAACTTGTTTTCTTCACTGTGCGAAACTTTTATCTTTTTGGACAATGTTATGTGCCTATGACTGCTATGTGAATGACATGAGATTAGTTGAACTTGTTTGTGAATCATATCTTGTTATGCGAGGCTTCTTGTGAACTTGTGAACTTGTGGATCATCCGCCCCATGTATAGCTCCAGCTGGTAGGCTTTAGGTGCGAGTAAACTAAGAGCTAGAACTTTGAGAAGTGTTGATATCATTTTGATTGTGTATCTATGGATCTATGATAACATGGTGTTGCTATGTTGGAATCTAATCTATTGCATGTATTCACTGTCAAATTGCACAACTGTACACATCTTGAAACTATGTTCAAGCTATGATGGATGCAGATTATGAGCTAGCTGTAAAATTACAGGTAAAAGAGCAAGGAGAATTGACTATTGAAGAAAAGTCAAGATTGTTTGTGGAGCTCAAGAATAAAAGGAAGAAGAATTTTGCAAGACTTAGAGCAGAAGAGAGAGTAAGAAACCCCCCAACAAGGCACAAAAGAGAAATACGAATGTCTACTTATCTGTAAAACATTGCTGGAAATAAGCAACAATCAATTGAAGACCAAATGCTTTGAGATATTCAAATATTATTTTGACAAAAAATGAAAAGAGAAATCACTTGTAGACATTGGATACAGAGTTGGTGTAGGACAGATGAGACCATCACTGAGGAACGTTCTAAAAGAGCTGGAGAACAACTTGAATCTGAAAATTTAAAGAAATAGAAGTTAAATGAGAATGTAGTAGCTGAAGTAGATGATGATCAAGAAGAAGCAGAGATGAAAAAGCATATGGAGATAGTTCCTGATAATGAGGTAGCAATTGATGCTATATCATTAGCCACTAAGCCTCCAATCATTGTTGACTGGAAAACCATTAAAGAAGGAAAGATGGGATACTTTCAAATCATAAGAGCAGAATGGAAGTTCAAAGAGGTACTCACAAGGAATCAGATGCAATCAAGAATATGATAGAGAAGACTTGAAGCCAATGGAAGAGATGGTTTTAAAGCTAAGCATGGGTTAACAAGGCTAGAGGATGGGGCTGTGGGGGGGGGGGGGTGGCATAATAAGAGAGTGTTATGTGTTGATTTTATTTTGAAAGTGATGATTTGAACCTGATTGTATTAAAGTGAAGTGATGGAGGAATCTACAAGGACACAAAGTGACAGTTTTGGAATCAATTTCATCAAGTGGTGTACATCTTATAGAGATTTTAGAATCAGCATAACTTTTATAGATGAGTAAAGAAATGAATATCCACTTACACCAGCAATAACACATAAATGCTCAACAAGAAGCATCAAGCTGACCAATAGAATGAAATGTTTTATCAGCTTCTTAGCACATGACAAAACAGCTCAAGGAATTCCTGGCAAAGTTTGAATACATCCTCCTAGTGAAGATAAAGCTTTTAATCAAAAAACTTAAAGATTCAGAAGATTTGGAGTGTTATCAAACGGGTCATTTCGAAATTTCGTAAGAATTCTATACTTAGATTTTTACTCAAAAACTTACTTTGCGACAAAATAATAAAATATTATTATTTTAATAGACCGACTAAAAGACAAAAAATATATATTTTTTATAATTATAATAGTATAAACCTTCAAATCATTGCGGTATAAATAAACATATATATTTCTTGAAATCTATACCAATAATCGAAAAGAAACCTAAGGTTACCCAATGTATTTACCAAACATAATTCTAAATATCTATTACCTAGGTCTTCTTATACTACTTATCTATTTTACTTAAATAGTATAAGTATATTATACGAAGGTATAAACTAGAGCATGTTATCTTCAAAACTAAACCAACAACCATCACACTACTAATAATGTTAAGGTTGACCGTACAACGCACATTTGACGTCTATGCATCAACCTTAAACACACCTTGGAAACGTATGTCTAAAATGAACATTAACTGGATTAGGTCGTGTCCGGACGTCATTGCAATTGCTTGTTTGATCTTGATCTTTGCTACTTATCACCTTTTTGCTTAAGGTGAGTTATTGTATCCCTACTTTTTAACTCATTTCCGTTAGGGGAAAATGATACTCAAATCTGTTTTGAACTTGTTTTCTTCACTATGCGAAACTTTTATCTTTTTGGACAATGCTATGTGCCTATGACTGCTATGTGAATGACATGAGATTAGTTAAACTTGTTTGTAAATCATATCTTATTATGCGAGGCTTTTTGTGAACTTGTAAACTTGTGGATCATCTGTCCTATGTATAGCTCCAGTTGGTAGGCTTTAGGAACGAGTAAACTAATAACTAGAACTTTGAGAAGTGTTGGTATCATTTTGGTTGTGTATCTATGGATCTATGATAGCATGTGTTGCTATGTTAGAATCTAATATATTGCATATATTCACTGTTAAATTGCACAATTGTCCACATCTTGAAACTATGGCACAACAACTGGGTTGTTATCAAACCTACGAGCTCACCAACTTTATGTTGACCTTTTCGAGTATCATTTTCAGGTGTTGTTAATGATCAATGAAGTCAAGTACAAGCTTAGCATACGCTTAAAACATCTATATGGAATCTTATTTTGAGAGATCTGCATTGAACTTTTAATTGAACATATTCATTTTTGGGGGATAGTATATCTTGAGTCTAGTAACGACCCCAGTATGTGGGGAAATTATTGTAAGCTTTGAGACTATGTGATGTGTTCTTTGACGTATCATCACTCAAGTTCTTACTTGTGGTCGGAAAATGTCGACACTTTTATGAATGCATTTTAGTTTTTCTCTATCTTGTATCTTGTGTTGTGATGATCAATTCTCCGTCGCATCCCGTGTTTTCGCCTTAGTCGAGGTTTGTCAGATTGGTATTCAGAGCCAAAGTTATAAAGAACTAGGTGGTTTGGCCTAGACTATAACCTAAGAACCTTCATATAGATATGCATAATAGGATCTACGTGCGCTGTGATCGCTAACTTCTCCCATGGTTTTATCGTTTATCGTATTAGAAATCTCAATCATTGAAATGTGTGAGCTCAATACTCAGTACAACTGGGAAAGGATGCGGATGTAATACGATGGCCAACGTAGTTATAAATGTATCACGACTCACGCGTATTTGGTAATATCGTTCACACAAATTAGTGTTGACACCATTAGGGACGTTATATATATACAATATATATCGTATATATATATATATATATATATTGTGTGTGTGTGTGTGTGTGTGTGTGTGTGTGTGTGTGTGTATTATAGTATATTAAGACCACCCATAAGCTAACCTTCCCTCCTACCTAACGTTACCTATGTTCTCCCTTGTGTAGATAATGCCGCCAAGGATGACAACACAAGTGCGGCCGAGATCGATAGCTGCACCAGAAGCGGTGGACGTGACTGGTAAGAAGGGGAAGAAGATAGTTGCAACTCAGTGATCAGGTCTGTATGGATGGGATTGATGAACAAGGTGGAACAATGTAAGCGGTGATGATTGGTGTTGACGGAGTCCCCGACTTCTCCACTATCATTGCACAACAAATGCAAAACTTGCTCCCTACTATCGTTGCTTATTAGGCAACCATGGTAACAATCAGGGGAACAATAGGAATCAAAATGGAAATGCCGTCAATGACAACATCTAGGGTGATGTTAGGAATGTCATTGTGAACAACGGCCGAAGGGGTTGTTCATACAAGGATTTTTTTGGCTTGTAACCCGAAAGAGTATGACGGGAAGGGAGGTGCTATAGTCTATACTCGTTGGATTGAGAAGATGGAGTCAATTTAGGATATGAGTGGATGTGGAGATAACCAAAAGGTAATGTACACTACTGGTTGATTCTCGTAAGGCTCTAACGTGTGAACTCCTCAAATCACACAACGAAATCCGAGAGACTGATGTTGGCATGGCATGGAAGACTTTACGACTTTAAATAGGAGGAAATTTTTAGCAGATCCATGAGATTTCAAAAACTTAGAAACTAAGTTTATAGAATCACGCCATGGTCGGGGCGGGCAGCGTTGCGTATACTGAAGGTTCGCATAAGTTGGCTAGTTATGTTCCTCATCTGGTTACCCTAAAAACAAAAGATTAAGGTGCATCCTAGGCCATATTCCACAGATTCGAGGGATGGTGGCATCAACAGAGCCAACGATAATTCAGAAGTCTAATCAAAAGCTTGGTACACAAACAATGAGCTATTAAAATGGATCACTAAAGAATAACCATGAAAGAGAGGGAATAGTAGAGACACAAGTAGATATATGAAAGTGAAGAATTCATAACGAGAAGGTTAGAACTAGGAAAGCTTTTGCTACAACCGCTAACTCCGGAGAGGAGAGAGTACACGGTGCGCTCCTAATGAGTAAACTGTAACCTATCCACTCACCTAATTCGCCTTTGTCATGCTTGTTTTAACTGCAACCGCTTGGCACTTGCAAGGATTGTAGATTGGTACCTAGAAGGTGACCCCACTGAATGCTAGAAAACCAACTGCAACCTATGGAGCAAGTTTTTGAATGTGGTCGCGGCACGCGTGGATCACTTCCAGACATATGGTACCTAGGGCGTAAACCACCACAGAGACCAGGAGAAACTGTCCAAACCAACTGGTCATAAATAATGGGGGACAAGGTCATGGGAACAACGGCAACCGGGCACGTAGAAGGGAATTTATGTTGGGAGCAGAGGAGGCTCGCCAGGACCCAAACATCATGACGGGTACGTTCACTTTAAACAATCACTATGCTACGACTCTATTCGATTCTGGTGTCAATTATAGCTTTGTTTCCACTACTTTCATACCTCTATCAGACATAGAGCCTAGTAACTTAGGTTTCAATTATGAGATTGAAATAGCTAATGGTCAACTAGTAAAGATAAACAAAGTCATTCGAGGTTGCAAACTAGAGATAGAAGGTCATGTCTTTGACATCGACTTGATACCATTCTAACATGGGAGTTTTGACATGATCATATGCATGGATTGGTTATCCAAACACAAGGCTGAGATCTTTTGCCATGAGAAAGTAGTTAGAATTTACTACAAAAGGGCAAAGTGCTTAGAGCCATAGGAGAAAGACCAGAAGAGAAGGTGAGGCATCTCATGAGTGCAAAAGCCAAAGAGCAAAAACAGGAAGAGATTGTTGTGGTTAGAAACTTTCCCAAAGTATTTCTGGATGACCTATCAGGATTACCACCTACTCGAGAAATCAAATTTTGTATCGAGTTAATCCCTGGAGCAATATCGGTCGTAAAATTTCCCTATTGATTGGCACCTTCTAAAATGGAGGAGTTGTCGGGTCAACTCAGAGAACTCCAGGACAAGGGTTTTATTCGACCAAGCTCATCGCCTTGGGGAGCACTAGTATTATTTGTCAAGAATAAATATGGTTCTTTTAGGATGTGCATTGATTATATGGAGTTGAACAAGCTTACCATCAAGAACCGATATCCCCTTCTAATAATAGATGACCTATTTGATCAACTGTAAGGATCACAATACTTTTCTAAGATAGACCTTCGATCCGGATGCCACCAGTTGAGAGTGCACAAGGATGACATTCCAAAGACTGCATTTAGAACTCGTTATGGACATTTTGAGTTCACAATAATGTCCTTTGGTCTGACAAACGCACCAGCGGTATTTATGAACTTGATGAACCGAGTGTGTAGACCTTATCTAGACAACTTTATGATAGTTTTCATATATGATATCTTGATCTACTCTAAGACTAGGGAAGAGCATGAATTACACCTAGGATTAGTCTTGGAACTACTCAAGAAGGAGAAAATGTATGCGAAGTTTTCCAAGTGTGAATTTTTGTTACAAGAAGTATAGTTTCTTGGACATGTGATTAATGGTGATGGTATTCACGTAGACCCTAGCAAGATTGAGGCAGTTAAGAATTGAGAAGCCCTAAGAACTTCGTCCGAAGTTCATTCATTTTTAGGCTTAGCAGGGTATTACCGTCGATTCATTAAGAATTTCTCTAAGATTGCTAAGTCACTTACCATCTTGACTCAGAAGTGTAAGACATTTGATTGGGGTAAGGAGCAGGAATTGGCATTTCAAACTTTGAAGGATAAGTTATGTAACGCGCCTATTCTAGCTCTCCCCGATGGACCGAAAAACCTTGTAGTGTACTGTGATGCATCGGGCCTAGGATTAGGTTGCGTATTGATGCAAAGAGGTAAGGTGATAGCATATGCATCTAGGCAGTTGAAAATCCATGAGAAGAATTACACCACCCATGATTTGGAATTAGGTGTGATTGTATTTGCTCTCAAGATCTGGAGACACTACTTGTACGGGATGAAGAACGTCTTATATACCAATCACAAGAGTCTCTAGCATATATTCAATCAGAAGGAACTAAACATGTGTCAACGTCGTTAGATAGAGTTGTTCAGTGACTATAACTACGAAATTCATTACCATCCTGGTAAGGCGAATGTAGTAAATGATGCAATAAGTAGGAAGGAGAGGGTGAAACCTAAGAGAATTTGAGCTATGAACATGACCCTTTAGTCAAGTATCAAGGGTAAGATACTAGCGGCTCATAAGGAGGCATCTGATGAGCCGGCAGAAATGCAATAAGAGTTAGATGAACTAATAAAACGTAGGAGTGATGGAGCAGTGTATTATCTAGGTCGAATATGGGTTCCTTTGAAGGGTGGTATGAGGACCCTAATAATGGACGAGGCCTATAAGTCGAAGTACTCCGTACATCCAGGAGTAGACAGGATGTACTATGATCTAAGAAACATGTATTGGTGGCCGGGAATGAAGCAGGATATAGTCGTTTATGTTAACAGATGTTTAACTTGTTTAAAGGTAAAGGTTGAACATCAGAGGCCCTCTAGCATACTGCAGCAACTTGAAATCCCCAAGTGGAAGTGGGAGAGAATAGAAATCCACTTTGTTACAAAGCTACCAAGGACTAGTAGTGGTCATGACTAATATGGGTCATTGTGCCTGGTTGTACAAAGATCGGTGCTTATTTTTCTACCTATGCATGAGGACTATAAGATTGATATGTTAGCTAGGCTCTATCTCAATGAGATCATTACTAGGAATGGTGTGCTGACTCGATCATATCCGATCATAAAGTTCCTTTACACATCCCAGGTATTTTGGGCAATCAATCCAAGAGTACTAGGGACCCGTTAGACATGAGTACGGTTTACCACCCTCAGACTGACGATCAGAGTGAGTGTACTATACAGACCTTGGAAGACATGCTCAAAGCATGCGTCCTTGACTTCGGGGTAAGTTGGGTATTCATCTCCATTGGTGGATTTCTTGTATAACAATAAGTTATCCATACCAGTGTGAGTTTCATAGTTCGAAGCCTAGTATGGTAGAAAGTGTCGCTCACCAATCGTTATGGGCAGAAGTTAGAGAAGGCACCTGATAGGGGCCTGAGCTAAGTTCGAAACAACTGAGAAAATCCTCTGCAGATTAAAGATAGGCTTAAAGCTGCATGTAATTGTCAGAAATGCTATGCAGATAAAAGGAGAAAACCCTTAGAGTTTAGTGTGGGTGAGTATGTATTGCTCAAAGTGGTTCCTTGTAAAGGTGTGCTACGCTTTAGAAAGAAAGGGAAGTTAGCACCTAGGTTCGTTGGACCCTTTGAGATCACTAAGAGGATCGGTCCAGTAGCCTATACACTAAGACTACTTGAAGAGCTGAAGGTTTCATGGACAGTGTACCCATGTGTCTAATCTTAAGAATATTGGACAACCCAACACAAGAGATACCTTTTGGATGAGATCTTAAGTTGATGCCACTTTAACTTTGTTGGAAGATCCCTGGTGTAAATAATTAGAGCGAGAATGTCAAGAAACTAAGCGGAGTAAATTGCCACGATAAGGTTCGGTGGAATTAAAACGAGGACATATTTCACGTGGAGCATGAAGATCAAATGAAACTCAAGTTAACCCCATCTTTTTAGCTCAAGCACTATTGACTTTGGACGCAAATTCTTTTTTAAAGTGGGAGAATGGTAACCTTTGCACTCTTTTTGGAATACTATATTTTGCAATTTAGTCCTTGTGACTATTTGACTTTTATATTTATCATATTAGTTATCGTGTTACGATGGTGAATCTGATGTAGATCTTGGTTAGGCAATCTTTATACTATTATGTTAATCCGTGTAGAGATTTTATCTATGTTGATCAAGATTGGTAGGTTTGCCCCATGATAAGCTGTAATGTCTAATAGACGAGTCCCGGACCACGTCCGTTTAATGTTCAAATCGCGAATCTGAAGGAAGTTTAGTAATAACAGTAGTCGTGTGAATATTCTAAATTCATGTAAAAGTATTTTTGATTTCATTAAAAATACTAAGAAACTTTGGGTAACATTTTAAAATCATGATCAATGAGTTTTAAAGGAAACCGACACAAAACTAAGCAACCCGAGACCCCTTGGATACCCATATCCAGTCAAACCTTGTGGGGGACAAGGAGGCTAAATTTTTAGCACTATTGTGTCCCTTTTTGTACATGGTTGAACACAAATTGATTTGTTTTCATCTCATTTCTCACATACACATCTTGCATGTTTTGAAAACACACACACTTGTTTCTTCCTTGTAGTTTGCTCATCCGAAATAAACACACACACACAAACACTTTAAAACTTTTGCAACTTTGATCAAGAGCATGAAGATTTAGGTATCGGGTTGATTCTAGTAGTCGAGGTATCATTTAAACAAAAATTGGGTTGTCGGCATCGTGTTTAGCTCACTTTAAAAACCCTCTTTGTAAGTCGACACTTTCTCAAAAATTCTTGTACTTTTGGTTGTATAATGATGCATAGATGATAGTTGTACGGTGCGTTTTCTAAAAATCTTGAACCAAAATTTCAAAATGAATAAAAGGAGCTTCGTATGTTCGAACTATATTAACCAAGGGACAAATGGTTTATCATTATAATGTTGTAGTTTTGATGGTTGAAAAACATTATAAAGCTACGTTAGCTTATTTATAGTCTACTTAATAAATAAGCAAATTCGGCTATTTTTGTACATTATTGATTTTCCGGTTGGATATGGGAGTAATAAAGAAAATGGTTTGATATTTACCCATGTATCTTATTTTTGAGAGCTTATTTTGATAGCCTAGTTATTATACTAAAGTAGACAAACTTAGCTTATTAGCTTATTAGAAAGCTAAGTATACTTGTTTTGAGCTTATGAGGCTCACGACCCAATAAGGTCCAATAAGCCGTGGCTTATTATGGACCCTATAGTGGGTAACTGAGCTTATTTTCGTGGCTTTTGGTTAAAGCTTATTATGATATTTAAGGCCTAACGTAGCTTAATGACTTGAAAATAAGCTACGGATAGCTTATTTTGGGAGTTAATGGGCCACGACCCAATAGGCTAAGCCAAACCATGGCTTGGTCTTGGCCCCTGAGTCTTGGCTTATGTTGAGACTTACTTCTCGAACTTATATCTATTTATAGATTTAATATTGGACCTAAATCGGATCTTGAAACTTAATAATAACGTTTTGGACCGCTATTGGGCCTTAAGGCCCAATAAGCGAAAACAAGTCGTTTTACATGTTTAAAAATGAGGAACTTTGTGGAAAGGAAAACAAACTTACTTATAGTACTAAATGCGTTTTAAGGAAATTCATTTTGATAAACTTGCGAAATATGGATTTTTTAGCATTTTGTCATAAATTGTAAATTAAGAAAGCTTTTGAAATTGAGGTTTAAACCTTGGGTAAACGTTTGATATAAACGAACGGTCCATGTCCGAAAATTATCGTAAAATTTCTATACTTAGATTTTTACTCAAAAACTTACTTTGCGAAAAATAATAAAATATTATTATAATCGTAATAGGACCGACTAAAAGACGAAAATTATATTATTATAATTTATAAAATATAAAGACTCTCCAAATCATTTGATATAAATAAACATTTTATTTCTTGTAATATATACCAATAATCAAGGAAACTAAAGTTAACGAATGTATTTACCAAACATATTTCTAAATATCTATTACCTAGGTCTTCTTATACTACTTATCTATTTTACTTAAATAGTATAAGTATATTATATTAAGGTATAAACTAGAGTATGCTATCTTCTAGAAATCGAAACAAAACCGACTACCATTACTCCAGAAAATAATTTAAAGGTGATCGTACAACGCACATTTGACCTCTATGCATCAACCTTAAACACACCTTTGGAAACGTATGTCTAAAATGAACATTAACTGGATTAGGTCGTGTCCAGACGTCGTTGCGATTGCTTGTTTGATATTGATCTCTACTACTTATCACCTTTTTGCTTAATGTGAGTTCTCGTAGCCCCACTTTTTAACTCTTTTCCGTTGGGGGAAAATGGTACTCAAATGTGATTTGAACTTGTTTTCATTACTGTGCGAAACTTTTTTTATCTTTTTGGACAATGTTATGTGCCTATGACTGCTATGTGAATGACATGAGATTTGGTTGAACTTTCTTTGTGGGTCTTATCTTGTGATCTTGCGAACCTTGTGAACTTGTGGATCTTCCGCCCTATGTATAGCTCCAGCTGGTAGGCTTTAGGTGCGAGTAAACTAAGAGCTAGAACTTTGAGAAGTGTTGGTATCGTTTTGGTTGTGCATCTATGGATCTATAATGGTGTTGCTATGTTGGAATCTAATCTATTGCATGTATTCACTGTCAAATTGCACAATTGTCCACTACTTAAAACTATGGCACAACAACTGGGTTTACTGTCAAACCTACGAGTTCACCAACGTTATGTTGACATTTTCGAGTATCATTTTTAGGTGTTGTTAATGATCAGTGAAGCCAGGTGCGAGCTTTAGTAAACCTTAAGAGAATCTTGTATGGATTATGTTTTGAAAGACCTTGTGTTGACACTCTAATTTGAACTTAAGCATTTTGAAATTATTATCTTGAGAATCATCCCCTGCGTGGGAAATTTGGTTGGAATCTTTAAGACTACATGATGTGTTCTTTGACTTATCTTCACTTAAGTTCTTATTTGTGGTCGGAGAATGCCACGACACTTTTATAAATGTATTTTAGTTTTTCTCTATCTTGTATCTTGTGTTGTGATAATTAATTCTCCGTCACGCCTCGTGTTTCCGCCTGAGCCGAGGTGTGACAACTACAATGCACCACATTTAAGGACCCCTTCCCATCCGAATTTGAATTCTCTCCTTTCGTACTTAAGTCATCATCATTTTCAATCGAATTAAGCGCATCAAATGGGTTTGAGTTACTGACATCTTGTTTAGGTACAACATTTTGTTTCTTTTTGCCACTAGTATTGACAATATTCTTTAAGACTTGTCTATAAACTTGTTTAACTGGTTTAAAACCCACCTTAGGACCAACCGACACACCTCTAACAGCTTGTCTAGGATTCTTCAAGTTCTTCGCCACATCTGAGCTTAAATTCTTAAGACACTCATCTAGAACATGACCAAAAATCTTACAACTCGAACACTTGAGAGATTTTCACTCATACTCAACACGAATGGTACACAAATAGAACCCATTACCAATAAGTTTAGGCATAGGCACCATGATAGTATCTTTCAACTCCATATAGGCCCGGAGCACAATCATTGCTCTTACACAACTTGACATACCCCATGATTGCATACACATTTAAGAAGTATAAGAGCCAAGCATCAAGGGAGTACCGGTTTAGTAGTAATGACACTTAAACTATCCTCGCTAAACGTCGTCATAGGGATACAATGGAGTTTAACCCCAACCGGAACTTTTCCAACATCTTCTTTTAATAAGTTCACATATGGATTCTACTTTTTCAGAATAAGTGGATTATTGCGAATAAACCAAGGACCATTCGCAAGCATAGCATCCATACCATCCTTAGAGCTAAACTGGAAGAATAATAACCCGTTTGCCGAGTTAAGCATTAATTTAACTAGTCGATATTTACTCAAAGTATTCCTAACATAGTTGAAAACAACGGGGTAAGCCGCCCGCTTTCCCAAAAAGAAACCATAATCCGTATTAGCAAATCGTTCACTAATAGCACGAATAAACTCCAACGGGAAAACAAAACACCCCGTAAAATATTAACCCCACATTTTTTCTCTGGAGAAAAAAAAGAAAACCGACTCAAACTAAACCCTTACATCCCTAAAATCTCAATCGATCCTATTCTTAACTCCTAATCCATTACTGTTTGTTGATTCGTGATTATAACTTCGTTGTAATCTAAGTCTTCTAACGAGTCCAATAATTGACCTAGGTTTTTGACTAGGGTTTGATTGTCTTTTTTATGGTTTCTCCATGTTCAATCACTGTGATTCTTAAACTGTTATTATTCTTGTTGTTTACCGATCTTGGTCGCCATTTAGAACCCTAAATCATTGCTTTTTCGTCCAGTTTACTGTGTCAAGTTAGACAATTGTTTTAGGGTTTATATCTTTTTTTTTTCTAGTTTCTGGAGGTGGTTTGTTGTGATAGGGACTGGTCCTGCTATTGTGATCATTTGGGATTATTAAGGTTCTAGGTTGTTGATGTGTATGAAGTTAGAATGAAGAGGGGTTTTTTGAGTCCAAAAGAGAAAGGGAGAGGAAGAGGTGTAAAGGAGAAAGAGGGTAGTTCTATTGGTGGGTCTGATTTGATTTTAGGTAAAGATATTAGATCTAATGTGGCAAAGAATACTGATGGGTGTCCTCTGCTAGTGTTGAGCCTGTGTTGAGTAGTTTGGGTGATCACACGGTTGAGAAGATGGCCGAGTCTGGGAATAATAAAGGTACGCATGATGAGAACATGGGACAGACACTGATTAGCTCTACTGTTGATCCCGAATTAGGTACTTCGTATGATAAATTATTTACCAAAGAAAGGAGTAGGAAAAGTGTGAATTTCTGTACTTTAATTACACCGGCGGGAAACGGGGCTGATGTGACTATCCCGTTGGAGTCTATTAGAGCTATTAGTGAACGGTTTGTTAATATGGCATATGGTTTCTTTTTGGGAAAATGGGTGGCTTACCTTGTTATTGCTAACTATGTTAGGAACACTTGGGGTAAATATGGACTGGTTAAATCAATACTTAACTCTTCTACCAGGTTATTTTTCTTCTAGTTTAACTCTATGGATGGTTTGGTAATGTTTCGGTTTGTGTTAAACTTCATGGTGTCCCTGTGACGACGTTTAGCGAGGATTGTTTGAGTGACATTGATACTAAACTTGGTACTCCTTTGATGCTTGACTCTTTTACATTTGACATCTGCATGCAGTCATGGGATAGGTCAAGCTATACTAGAGCAATGATTAAGCTTCGGGCCGATGTAGAGTTGAAATATACCATCGTGGTGGCAATGCATAAACTTGTTATGAAGGGGTTCTGTACGTTTATTATTCGTGTTGAGTATGAGTGGAAACCTCCTAGGTGTGCATGTTGCAAGGTTTTTGGTCATGTTCAGGATGAGTGTCCCAAGAATATAGGCTCGAATGTGGCGAAGAACTTGAAGAAGCCTAGCCAAGCTCCTAGAGGTGTTCCGGTTGGTCCTAAAATGGGATTTAAACCAGTCAAACAAGTTTATAGACCTGTTTCTAAAAAGAATAATGCCAACACTAGTGGTAATAAGTAGAAAGATGCGTTGTCTAGAAAAGAGGTTAGTAATTCAAACAATTTGATGTTCTTAATTCGGTTAAAAATGATGTCGACTTGTGTACAAATGTGGGACTTCAAATTTGGCTAGTAAAGAGGCAAATTCTAGTGGATATTCATTCTGGAATGTGAGATCTAGTAGTACTACTACTACTACACATATTGTTGAAAAAATTAATAAGCTTAAAAGACTAATTATTGATGGGAAACTTACACTTGTGGATGATGAGGGTAATCCTCTGGAAAAGTTTGATTATTCAAGTGATCATAATAGTGAGGATGAAGTTGAACAAAGGATAATGAAATGACAAATTTTCTGGCTTCAAAGAGGGTTGGCTATAGTACTAATAGTTTGCTGAAACAATAGAGGAAAAAATACTTTGAGAAAATGTTGAATTTACGGACTACGATCCATACGATTGAATGAGATATGTTATGAATGCCGGAAATTCTGACAGACATTCAAATCTATATGCGATAATTATGGATAGTTCAAGGTACGGGGGGTCATAAAAGAATTTACTACTTGAAAATTATTGGAGTTCTTTTTATGGTTCTATGTCTCAACTTTGGTGAATGGTTTTTAAGGATATAGGTTTGCATATTGGAAACGATGTTGTACAAAAGGACTAAAAAATTATTGAGTCTTTTTTAGTCTAGTCACTTTGTGTACATTTTTTAAGGATATAGGTTGCCTATGTAACGGACGAAGATGTGTGATTCATCCTCATATATTGTACTTAATTGTTTTTGAAGTAATATATTTATCGGAGAAACTCTTTACCCAAAAAAGAATAGACTCCAACGAGACAACCACATCAGCCCCGTTTCCCGCCAGTGTAATTAAAGTGCGAAAATTCACACTTTTCCTACTTGGTTCTCCGGTAAATGATTTAGCATACGAAGTACCTATATTTGGATCACCGGTAGAGCTAATCGGTGTCTGCCCCACATTCTCATATTGCGTACCTTTATTATTCCCAGACTCAGTCACCTTCTCAACCATATGACCACCCGAACTACTTAAAACAGGCCCATCTCCAGCAGAGGGAACCACAACATTAACCTTATTAGTATCGTTAGCCGGTCCTTGTTGTTTCTCCTTCACGTCTCCCCCCCTCCTGACTTAAAAAACCACGTTCTATCCCCAAAACATACAATTCCTACACAAAGAAATCAGTAACAGCACAACAACCTCAAGAAAACCTTTAATCTCACACAACCAACCGAACCAGTAACTTAAAACCTAAAACGAATAATGGTCGAATTAGGGTGTATAGCGATTACATGATCACAACAGCCTACAACCAAATCGATTTGTATAAAAACCCTAAGATTTAAGACAGCAGAGACTTGTCGTATTAGGATATAGCCGTAATAATGAAACGTTGTTAAAAAATAAGATCGAATGATATTAATTGGAGAATGTTGCAACGAGTTTGGTAGAAAATCTAAAAAATTAAGACACCATAAATGTTTACCCTAAAAAAAATAAGAACCCTAAATGTTTTTAAAAGATTAAAACACCCACGATATTAGCTTTGTAAAGATAAAAAAAGGTTTGATAATAAAGAAGGTAAGAATCGTAGGAGATATAGTGAATTAAAAAAATGAAGGAAAAAGTCGACTTATGTTATGTTTTTCTCCAATTCGCCAGAGCCAGAAGGGTTTTTTTCTTTTTGTTTTTTTGTACTCAAATGTAGGCCAGGTGGCTGTTTTTGTTTTCTTCTTTTAGAAGTAGTCTTGTTATGTTAGCTTTATCGTCTATGTAACGAGGTGCGTTCTGAGATTCACTCACATCCTATATACATAAACGTTTTTTTTGAGTAATCTATTTATCGGGTGTAAAAACTTTTACAAAAAAACATTATAATTATAACATTACTTTCTAAAATTCTAACGGTATTTTTACTTCATTATACACATTAAAATTTAACTACATTTACGTTCTTTACTAAAATGCATTGATCTGTGACACAAGCTAATGACATTTCATATCATACACTAAAAACTAAAAGAACAAATATATATGCTAATTAACTTACATGCATTAAGAAATTTATATCAAAATGACAATTAGATATTACATATGATTCGAAAACATAAAATGAACATTGGACCATATATAATGACCACACTCGAACAAATACCCGAAAAACCAAGACATTTGAGCTAAACATGTATACGTATAATAATAGTATATGCAATGTACTGGGCAAAACCTTACATAGCTAGATTTGTCATTCTACTAGAACAACTACATTACCACTATTTACATTGTAGATTGAAAATCAAGCATCTAAAGTCTTGGAGATGTATCCTAAACCTTGACCTAAAATCGATTGAAATCATTGACTCACCATGGTCGATCTTGATGTGTTTTTCCATTGATTGTGTACACATTTAATTAGATACTAACTTGACAGAATTGAGTATAACATTCAATTAAATCTAACCAGCCCATTATAATATTTGATGATGTTTTAATGGTATGAATTATAGTATATTAGATGGACTTATGGATCATTTAAACACACTACATACATGCTCATAATGGTAACTATATCGATTGAGGTTGGCACGAGTGGTTAAGGGCTTCTTGCTCTTTAATTAAGGTCTCGGGTTTGAGCCTTGGGTATGGAAAAAATCTCAACTGGGAGGGGTGCTGCCATCGAGTTACAATGCAAACTCTCGCGGAATTTTAGTCCACTCGCCAAAGACGGTGGGAACTTCTCGTAGTAGAAAAAAAAACATAATGGTAACTATGCGCCTTTCATTTTCAAAATTTACACAATGATTGTTTAACTCGTCACTTCTTAAAGAAAATCAATGAGTATGACTATCATTCAAGATTAGTATACTTAAATATTTCGCCCCCACATATGTATGCACTTTATATTAACTGAAAGATGTCCAAGTATTTCTCATTATCCGTGAGAAGCAAGTACAAAATGTACGGCAACACGAAGTAATAAAAATGAAAACAACATTAAATAGTTATGGGTTTAAAGGTTTTGTGTGTCATGTTTTACAAGTCTTTACATTAAGAAAGAATGCCACGTGTGAAGAGGTATAGGATTTGTCGGGTGCCGACTATTAACAAAGAATGAATGAATAATAATTATAAAAAGTGGGAGATCCGAGGGTGATACTGTTGTTACAAATGTGAGAACGTACCATGCATGGCTGAGGTGGATATTATTTGATACTACGTATTTGATAGTGACTTATGAATTGAAATTGGGTAAAATACCGTTATGGCTCGTGTGGAACGAGGACGACCTTGCTAGCCGCTAAACCATTTCTACTATTTCCACGTATTATAATTTGTCAGAGTACGATCTTTTACTTTCTATTTCGCAACTACATGTCGATATGTACCTTTGCATTATTTCTTCCTGCAAACTCATCGATAAACGGATTATGTCAACTGGTCGACAGGCTTTGCTCGTAATACGTGTCAAATAATACTCAAATTGATTTAGTGGTTCGCTCAAGTTGAGTTCCACCTACTTGCTGGAACGTGATCATATTCTTACAAATTCAGAAGCAACCAACCTACGAGCCTAAAAGCTTACCCTAAAGTTGTTACCTGTAAAGTTTGAACTTTGATTTTACTCGAAGGATAACAAATCCGCACAGCTAGGCTACGAGCTTGAGCATGATAGCTTGCCTCAATGCATTTTGTTTTGTTTTTGTACACTTTCAAATTGAACGAAACACGAGAATAATACGAAGAGTAAACAAGAACTGTAATGTGCGATGTTTTTTTTTTTGGAAATTTCAGTCGCTTAATATTTACTTTTGTAACGTGTGTCAGTTCTATTTTCATCGACTTGAAAAGAGAGACTAGAGACATACGTAGTAGGCAAAAACGTTAACATGACCATAAGCAATTAATATTGCACCAAAGACTTAAGTGTTATTTCATCTCCTTAAGCAATTAATATTGCACCAAAGACTCTATTGCATCAAAATGTCAGTCAGTCTGAGTGTGGATCTTTTATCTGATGAGTCAGTCAAAAAATTCACAGATGCTTCTTTTTTGGCGGAGATCTCGACATACATACATATGTCAAAAAGAACGTCTCTAACCATATCGTGTTGGTACTTGAAGCCCGAGAGCTCTTTAGAATGAACCGCACGTTCCCAAAGGAATGTACTTAACATTTTTGTTTGTTTGAGCTCGAGCTTGGTTTTCACTTATGATTTTTGTTTGTTTTACTTTATGCATATGTTTATTGATGAATTTGAGCGTTTGGCTATTAAATACATTAATTTTGTACGCATTCAAGCTTTTCAAGCCAAGCTCAAACTTTAATCAAATCATACTCAAGCCACGCTTAAGCCTATATGGTTAAAGTTTGATGAGCTATCAAGCCAAGCTCAAGCCTACTATTTTCTTTTCAAGCCAAGCTCAAGCCTTGTCAAGCTCGAGCTCGGCTTGACTCGATTACACCCCTAGTGACATTATCAACTTTAAAGTAGAAAAAAACCATTTATTTGTATGTTAGTCTTTTTATATATCACTTTTCCTATAATCTTTTGAATAACTACTAAAGGTTAAAATTTCTTAATTTAAGTTGAATTATCGGTCTCTTCAGTAAGAAAACATTCCTTGCGTGTTATTCTGTTAATATAGTATAACGCACTGGTCTTATTTGTTGAAAAGATCAGTTGATCGTTTCCAACTTCTAACTGCACAAAGCCAAGTGACTTAAAATACTTAATAAGCAACCGTTTTCAAGATATATGACTGATTCCAGCTCTGTCAATAAAATGACATGATAAATCACACTTTATAATATCGTCTGTGTCGTCATTAACGCGTACTTAATTCCCTGTTTGCTTGACTTCGAACAAATAAATAAAGTAAAGCTCCACAAAATTTCAAGAATGATATGTATATTTACATTAACATATACCTATGTACGGATACTTACGTCTTTGTATCAGTGTACGCATATCATGTACGTATTTTTTATAAACTTATATAAGCCATCAACATCTACTACGACAAGTAGAACACTAGGAGAAATGAAAGTATATATGGGAAATTTTCAACAAAAGATGGTTAATTATTTATAGCACAAATCACCATCAAGGAGAGTTGGTAAAATTAACAATCGTTGAAAAAAAAACATTTATAGAAATATATGCTTATTATAAAAATGCAAAAGGTCTATGCATGAGAAAAGTAAGGAGGAAAAAAAAGGCGATTCCTAACATTTACATCACATCCAAAAATATATACGGCGTATATTATTATTTAACCTATCACTTACTCTTATATAACCATGCAAACAGATGTGCTCTTGAATTGAAGGCTCTTTGTACTAATCAACGCGTCTTGAATTTATAATTCTTGTATGGATCATAATTCAATGAGCTAGGACTCGATAGTTCTATTCATTATAAGAAGCTTCCAAGATCGAACTTGTTTTGGTAAATATATACAACGTGAATCATTCAAAAAACAAATGTCATGATGAACCATAATGAACGTTTTAAAGATTGAACGTAATTGAAATGAAAAACTGCTGGGATGATAAGCATGTACAAGACATAGATTTGAGAGATGTACTCTTATCATGAAAGCTAGAAACTCAATCACGATGACAAGGAATGCTTCATCGTTGTAAGCGTAATAGTAGTTGCGTACAAAAAGATATGTGATGTAATGATGTCATGCCTACAGGGAAAAAAACGGAAGAAAGAATAAAAACACTACATATACACCAAAAGTCTATAAATAATCCAAATGCAATTATAATCTTAGTAATGTTTTTCTTTCTTTGACAAAAAAAAAATAAAGATGATGTGAGCGATATACTCTTCAAAACAGACACATAAGACAGCAGGCTTCCATGTTGCAGCCTGTCCAGCATTCGTGCTTTTATACATCTTTCTATATCACACGGTTTCTCAAACAACTTTTCAATAGCTGAACAAGAATTTTATGATTATTCTGTAGGTCCAAAAGGGTCCCGTAGCCAGGAATTGAAATAGTGTACTCTACGCGTAAACGGTATAGTAGCTAGTATTCTGTTATTAAACTTAACCAAAGAACGATTTCTGGTTATGGCTTCATGTGAAGCCGTCTTTGTTTTCCAGAGCCTCTGTAAGTTACGTTGCCCGGAAGAGTCACAACTTTTCCGGGCAACGTTGGGTGGATCCTACAAAGGTTCACCCGATCGTGTGTTTATTCTTCTTAGAATAATACTGATACTAGATAATATATTCAAATGTACAAAAAGTATTGCATACCACTTCTCCTACCCCAAATCAAAATGGTCAAGAGCCAACTTGTGAGTGTGGGACATCCTATTTCTAATGGTAGTCTGTAATATGAACATTCGGATTACGATTGAAACCATAACTTTAAAGATAGCTACTTTGATAAGTATATTATTTAGATTTCATTTGTTCATACCATTTGCATCTACTTTCTTGGGGTTCATACTCGTTTCTAAGTAGCTAGACACTTGATCATATCTTTATTCACTA
>BQNB010003327.1:45768-115850 GCA_026074375.1 Tanacetum coccineum
TTTTGGTACCAGATTAATCCCGGGCGACATTCCCGGGCGACATGTCGCCCGGGAAAACTACAACTTTGTCGTTTAGCGCAAAATGGCGCCATAACAAAAATTTTGGAGGGCGTTTTTAGCAAATATAAAAAGGTTTCCCGGGCGACATGTCGCCTGGGAAAAGGTTTATCAAAATTATAATTTTTGCTAAACATTTTCCCGGGCGACATGTCGCCAGGGAAAATGTTTATTAAAAAATTATAATTTTACCAAAAGTTTTCCGTATGAGTCGTTTAAGATCATTAGACGTTCAACGTATGAGTCAATGTGTTATCGTTGTACATTAGACATTCAACGGATGACTGGATATGATGTCGTTGTACATTAGACGTTCAACGGATGAGTCGATATACTATCGTTGTACATTAGATATACTATCGTTGTACATTAGATGTTCAACGGATGAGTCGATATGTTGTCGTTGTATATTAGATGTTCAACGGATGAGTCGATATGTTGTCGTTGTACTCCCGCCAAATTCTCCCTCCAAAAAACTGTTTTTTTACCATAAAAGCAGATATTATCCTCACAATCACCCACAGATCACACACATTCTTACCATCACAACCACAAACATATCACACTGTTATTATGGGGAAGATGGTGCCATATGAAGCTTTTGCAGTGTCGTTGTGGAGCCGGAGATGTAGTTCTGCGAGAATCGTATAAACCTAAAACCCATGGTAAACTATACTATGCATGTCCACGATCAAAGGTGAACAATTACATGATTTTTTTTGTAATATACAAATAATGTGGTTAGTTGTTAAAAATTATTATCTTTACTCTTTAACAGCCTTGGCAAAACACTTTCGGATGTGAATCTTTTTATGAAAAGAGGAAAGAGTTCGTCTACTGGTTGGTTCTCCTAGAGCTTCAACGACTCCAATTTATTCTCCAGGATCTTCATCGACTCCAATTTATTCTCCAGGATCTTCAACACCTCCACGTTATTCTCCAGGAGCTTCAACACCTCAAAGCTAGTCTCCGGGAACTTCAAGAAATGCAGAGTGCTCAAACTGCAAGTACTTGCTTGGAAAGACAACGGTACTCGAGGCAACGGTGGATATGTATATGCATCCGGAACAACACATTGTTAATTCAACCGCACTATTTCACGAAGTTTACAATAACACGAGAAAACTTGATTTGGAGTAGTTTGTCATTTGGAATGTAATTCGTATGCTTTAAGCGTCTGTTTGTAAGTCTCGTATGATTATCGTTCTAATATATTTAAGTGTCTGTTTGTAAGTCGCGTATGATTGTAAGTCGCGTATGATTATTGGTTTAAGGCCTCGCTTGTGTTACTACAAGTGGTATGTATAATATTTAACTAAATGAATGTCTATTTTTGTGTTACTTGACGAATGTGCATCTTGAAAGTATACGGTATATCATGTTCAACTATAGAATGGTAGTGCATATCCTGACCGAACCGAACCGAGAAAACGGAGTGTTTTTTATATAGTTATTATTTATCAAATATATAATTATAAATAATAATTAATATATTATTTATATATTTTATAAATAATAAACAACTATATATAAGCAAATGAGCCCAAGTCAACAAAGTCAACAACCTTTCCCCGACGACATGTCGCCGGGATAATTCAACTTATGAAATACGAGCCCAAAAATAAGCCCTAAATAAACTTATGAAATACGAGCCCAAGTCAAAATACAGTCACCACACAAAAATTGTTCACTAATGGTTTTGATAAAATTAGTCAACGAAGTCAAGATATATTCCCGGGCGACATGTCGCCGGGGATATTGTCAAAAATCAACGCAATTTACTAATGACTTGCTTAATCTCTGTTAGCATCAGTAAAGACTATCCCCGGCGACATGTCGCCGGAGAAAAGTGAGCGGGAAACATTGCCGCCAAGTTTTTCGTTGATTTTTTTGGGGTCAAAATATAACCAATGTATCCCCGGCGACATGTCGTCGGGGGATAGCTATTCCACATTTGACTAAAAAGTCTTGTGGAATTAGTGCCACGTAGGACGATATTTTGTCGTTTAGTGATGTTTCCCCGACAACATATGTCGCCGGGGAAAATATCGTCGCCCGTTCTCCTTTTTTTTAGTGATCACAACAAGCACAAGTTATGTGTATGTCACCGATTTAGCGTGCGTAATAACGTAGGTCGGTTGTGATGCGGTGACGCCTTCACGTTTGCGCGGGCCACCGCGCCATCAAAGTGTGCTCTTAAAGAGTACCATACCACGGCATGCATGTGGGTGAGGTGGGATAAACCTTGATTGAAAGGTGGAAATGTACATCGCAAGACTTTATTAGAGTGGTCCAAGTCACATTCTGATCTTGAACATCACAACAGCTTGAAAAAGCAAACAGAAGTGGTATATGTTATGCTTTTAAATGTACGTTTGGCTTTTATTATAGTACACTAAAACTAAACAACATAAGTCGACAATTCCACCATTCCAGACATAACTGAGGGCAAGAAAATCCATTAACAGAAAGAAATAGGCAACAACTTGTATCAAGTACGAGTCTTACACATAAAATAGTCATCGAAAGTAATAAGATTATTTGTAACCTATGACATTTTCTTTTTATCTTCCTTTTACTGAATTTTATTTGCACTTTTCCAATCTATAATGTTAAAAACAAAAACCTCAAGCGATACAGAAATCGTGGTACAAACTGTTGCAGTGAAATAATACGACCCTCGTTTTTGAACACTTCTTCCTGCTACTAAAAGTTGTGGTGCCACTAACTATTACAGTGAAATACCACAACCCTTGTAAACGGAAATTTTACTCAATGTACACAGATAATTGCTAACTTTGAACTAAAATACTAAAAACATAAACTTAGATCACATGAAATTATAGCAAAAATATCTACTAAAAAATGAATTAATAATTTGTAACAACCTTACAGTAGTAATATGTTCAAATCGCAACTAGTGGGTAAAATGAGAAAGGCCGAGAAAAATGATATGCACCAGTGCCATCCTATATCAAGCAATTATAATTCAAAATTGAACACTATTATATGATGATTAGAAGACAAACACAACGTGTATGACTACATTCAGAATTCGAGTACACAAACGTGTGAAAAATGATTACGACAGCCAGATTCACAATGAATTATGATAACTTGGATCAAACAACTTGGTAACTCTCGGTTACCAATTGTGTCCTCTGAGAATACTTGGGAGGAGGTCCACCTTTTAGTGGGACAATACTTGCAACCTGCAAAGGATTTATAATTTTTAGTCCATGCAAGTGTTTCTGGAGATTATGTCAAGCACATGTGTCAACGTCAACCCGTTTACATGAAAACGGGTGTCAATTCAGGTTCTATACTATTGATAATGGATTAAATAGGTAAAATATAATAAACAAAGCTAAAAATTGACCAAATACATCAGAAGTCACTTGATGCTTATTGTTTACCTTATAAATTTCTTTAGTAATATCATCATGTAAATCATACTTAATACACTGATTATCTACATACTAAATTTAAATAAAGATAAATCTGTTAATGGGCTGGCCGAACCCATCCTGACCTATTTTGACCGCATCTATAAAATATAAATTACCCAATTTAAACCTGTTAGTTTTGCAGCCTCTGTTTTCCAGAGAATAACAGCATTGGGATAAGAATAAAATAAACAGACCGATCCATGGCAGAAACATCTCAGAATATAGGAAGTTCCATTATGTTTACAGTGGGATAACCTAGGGAATTATCAATTGAATCTTCAAGGAGTAAAACCATGAAAAACAGGGTAGAGACCTCAATCTAGTAAAAGAACTAAGAAAACTGTGGCATCTGATGACCATAACTTATCCTTTGCCATATATTACACCCTACGCCAAATCCCAAAATGGGTATTCAGTATATTTAGAATTACCCATTTTGGGATTTGGCGTAGGATCTAATATATGGCGTAGGGTCTAATATTCAGTATATTTAGAGAAACCCCCATACCCTGCCTAGTCGGGACTGGGTTATGTTGTTGTTGTTGTTGTATATTTAGAGAAACGGCACCTACACTCACCTTATTGATAGAAGGCAACCACAAATACTAAGGAAGTGTTATAAGTTTACTTAAAAATAAATAATCTCCATCGTACGTCTGAATCATGCTTAGTCCTTTACATTCGTAGTGTTTCAGATGAAGAATTATGTACAATACGAAGAATATGATCTGGTTCACCAAATTAGTCTGCACAATTTCCATCACTACCCAATTTAGGTCCCGTATTCATTTAACCTTACTTCAAGTAAATGAACCATAATCACATCTTTGTTTCTTCTCAAGGCAAAATGACAAGACTCGATCCCAATCTTGTCACTTCCCACTACTCAAATGGTAAGCCAAATAAAAGTTTGGAGCAAGACCTTATAATCAATTGCATTGTAAAAACTTTAAGTTGTTGCACAATTTTTAAGGAACGAGACCCCGTGTGAAAGCTTCATGGGGTGCTCGAATGTGCAGTCTGAAAACTATCATCGGATTACTGAGAGTTCAATTAGAAATAATTAGTCTTTGGTTTTTGGGTCACGTATAAAAATAATAAGTTTACACTGGTGGCAAAAAAATCTGATTATCAAACACTAGTATTATTACACCTATATTGTACCCTCATTTTATCTATAACTTTTCAAAATTATCATAATTTGCTAAACACTCAACATCTTTTGAGGTGATTACTATCAAATCAAGCTAGAGAAGCACATCCAAAATACCATCTCCTACACCACACTTGGTTTACCGCTGATAATCTGAGTTCTATCATTCAAATAACAGTCACTTGCAAAACACACATCCAAAACGCACTAAATGATACTTTTTCACACATGATTTGACTTCCCTAAGTCAATGCTTCAAGTTGATTCAAGTTGTAGATAGATGCAACCCATGTAGAGTAGGTGATTAGCATTACAAATAGTATTAAACCATGACTGGAAGGGACTGTGGGGATAGAGTGCATACCTTCATGTCGCTGAATGTACTTGTTGCCGAGAAGCGTACAGAAATAGGGAAGAATGCCGATGTATCGGCAGGAGGAACAACAAACTCCATCGAGCCACTAAAATTGTTCCATCACAACATCACAAGTTTAGCAAACTCATAATTCAGAGAACCAAAAGGAAAAATAAACAAAAATGATTGGGCACTTGCCTGCGGTTAGAGTTATCAATGAGAAGTATAGACCACTCCAGTATTGAATTTCTAGAATCAAACCTGCATGGGGGAACAAATAAAATCTCAAACACAAATAAACAAACAAGTACTGTTTTGTATAATTTTAATTTTTAATCATCAGAAATGGCATTTTAGGTATGCATGTATCAAAATACATACACATGTTGGTGAGTGTGCATAAGCTTATGTGCGTGTAATTTCATCAATCAATTTTAAGGTAATGGGTAGCCAGACAATTATTACAACGTAAGCTACGATTTCACCTCCATTCGCCATCAATCTGCTTTACATTAGGTGCATCTCTAAGAGCTGAAAGAGGAACCGAAATAACCACATTTTGTAAGTCAAACATTGACGAAGCTTCATATTCAATGCTCACGTAAGTCTCATTTCCAGAAACCGAGGGCCAGCAGTTAACTGGCAGAAGATAAAGTTTGAAACAGATTAGAGTTAACAGAAACAGCATCCACTATAGAAGGGCACATAAAACTTAGAGGTAGCTTTCGTCCCATTTAGTATATTTCAGGACTTGTATACGAAAATAGCTAAAAGTGATAACGGGTCGCAAGTTTCCCTATTTATAGATAATGCATACAACCTAATCTACATTTTGGCCCATCCTATAAAGATGTCTAAGTTCCGCCAATGGGATCAACACAATCCAAACCGATTTAAGCATACTACAATTGAGTACAATATGTTCTTCAGCCAAAAATCCATTTTTAACCGTTATATAACCCGACCGACCAGCCTATCTTGATACCTCTAGTAAAATGAGACTATCATCCAACATAGAAACAGAAACATATAGAAACTTACTAGTCAATGGCACAGCTGACTCATCTTTACTTTGCATTCTCCACTTGAGGAGACCAAGACCGTCACCAGACTGACCAGCAGGAAATGGCCTGTTAGGATCTTTTGATCCCAGAATATTTTCATTGGAGAAAAGGTCTTTGTTGATGTTTGGATGTGTATTGAATTTAATCTCAGGATTACCTGCACTCTCGATCTGTACATCACATCATAAGAAACGTGTCTTTACAGAGGCCACGACAAAAAACAGCTTTAAGGGTTAAGCTTCCGCTTTGGACTTAATGCCTAGAGTTACCATAATCCCAAGTGCCATCATAGAAGCCAATATAACTTTCATGGTACACATGTTAAGATGAAACGGCCAGTTAGCAAAATAGGGTCCCTACCTTATCACACACACGTTAAGAGAAACCATACACTACATAGGCACTATATTACACTTTTGTTTGGGGGTAAAGAAGGACGATACCACCCGCAAAATTACACTGCATTAACCACAAGGGGTGAACCAGCGGTAAGAATATCGGTCAAGGGTTCGAATCCAACGAGGAGAAAATTAATCCCCTTGTGGCCACGGAGGTTCACCTGCGCCGACTCCGGGCTATCCAAAAGGGTTGTCGCCCTGGGATTAGTCGGCTCGCAATGTCGAGTTGGAAACCCAGGTTACCCAAACAAAAACAAAAATTACAGTACATTACATTACACTTTCTAGACCCTTATTTACGTTTGAGAACACATATACTGGGATTTGCAGAATCGAAGTGGTAGTTAATCATATATGACATGCGACTAAAGAGGAAGAAAGAAAGTACAGAGTAATAGAATGAAAACCTGAACTTGGATAAACCCATCATCCTGGTTAAGTATTTGAAGAGACAAAGTTCCCTGCACATCAAAGTTGCTGAGACCACCATCTCTCTTAAGTGTCACATTAAGCTTCTCTTCAGCTGTCAAAGTGACAGGATCCGTAGGCGAGGGACCAGCAGCTTTGCTTAAATTAGCACTTGGTCTTACGTCCTCGACGATCATTTCACCTTCAGCTTTCAGTGATTCCAGGAACTGGTTTGCCTTTTGTGATTTGCCTAGCCTCATACCCATGCCTTTAGCTGGAGAAGTAACAGCTACAGATGGACGACCTGCGAGAAAAACCAATATTGACAATCTATAAAACTTACTAGTTGGTTAAATGTATAAGTCGGAAATATCATATGCTATAAATAAAAGAATACCATCTTAGTCTTATTTTTTTTTTTAAATAGATGACAAGTTCACGAGGGACCAGGACAGTTGACTCACTTACCTTATATTTGACGATTAAAGAATGATCTAAGTGCTTTTATAAAACAATTTAGAACAGTACAAGCATTTGATTGCCTTTTACGCAACTTTTTACCTATTTAACTTATTTGACCTACTTCATTTCAAGCTAAAAATTAGCACCACAGTAGATGACGCATATTTATATATATAGATGAAAGCATGTCCACCAACCTTTAGGCTTGCTAGAGAAGGAGTCCACGTCAGAGGTTATTCCAAAACCAGAACCGCTTCCAAAGGTATTACCGCTTGATATACCCATATCGTTGCTAAAACCATTATCCATTCTACCCATTGATCCCATTGAGTCCATTGATTGTAAAGACGAATAGCCACCTTTTACTAGCTTTGCCGTCTCTGACTGTAGAAATGACACAAACTTGTTGCATTAGACATAAAAGCGGAAGGGCAATGTTAGTATATAATTTGATTAGAGAAAAATGCAGGTTATTTTGAATTGTCATAACTTCACCTTTTTTTGCTCAATCTCGTTAGCTCTACGAATCATTTCATTCCTGGCATCATCCATCTTGCTTTGTTTAGCCTCTTTGTGCAATCGCTCCTCATGACTGTCCATCTCACAGTATTGCCTGACTTGGGCAACAGTGACATTCTCCTTGTGCCCAAGAGAAATGACTTCATCAAAAGCAAAAATAAGCTCAAAAGCATTCTTACAAATGCCTTCTTCGTCTAAAGAGCCTGAAAACTCAGGGACCTATCCTAGTTAAGGAATCAATATGTAGGTATCTCTTTGGCAGAAAAATAGGAGAGTATATTGTGAAGTGAAAAGAGAGGACATGAAACGAATCGACTAAAGCGGTTCTACCCTTATCACTATACAAATAATAAGTGAAATTCAAATTAGCTCACTGAAAAACATGTAGATCTTCATATCATTAAGAAACAGTTTTGGATAGGCTAGAAATTAAATTAAGTCCAATTTTACTCAGCTCTGGAACAAAGTAATGGCATTGAGCAACATGACACAAATTTCTCATCATTATGAAACAAAACAAGAAGCAAAGCTTTTCTTAATAGTTTTCAATCATACAAGTTCTAAGGCAGTATGTAGATAAAAATAACATTTTCCATGTAAACCCATTTTTGTTAGTTAAATTTAGCGGGACTATTGTAATTCCATACTAAGTATTATTATTATTATCACGATCCAACAGTAAACTTGTATACATAGCGTACACACAGACACACAACACATGACAATCCTTCTGTAGATTTATAAAGGATGCTAAGATTTTGGATATCTGATATGTATAATCAAAAAATTGAATAGCTTGTGTCAGAAAGGATACGACTTTAGAGAGAAGCCTGAGTGTATCAAGATCTTCAAGAATATTACTTTGCTTGTTTGTCACAAGCACCAGATATATACCCTCCATTGGCTGGTACACATAGCGCACATTTTCAGTCTCAACATACGTATGCTGTTTCCCACTTCCAATCAGCTTAGGAAACGCTGCAAGAAGCCCTTCAATTCTGATCCGAGACATTTCAACGAACGGCCTTGAAACAAGGGCTGCAGAAAGGTTAGATGACAAGAATAAGTTAGCAAAATTTGTTTACAATACACTAAGATGACAGCATACAAGCGACTTATATAAGACTAGTTGGATACCCGCGCATAGCGGCGGCGATAAAAATTGCTAACCCAACTCGCTCCGCAATTCCCTACCCGCTTAGAGAATTCGTTTGTTTGGGTTTTCGTAGCTTTCCCGCAACATCATATTAACATCATTCTCGCTTGTATAAAGACTCACACACTCTCTTACCAATCAAACATTGTCTCTAAAAGTATATATCTTTTACGAATCAAGTTTGTATTCAAATTAAAGTTAAAGTTGTTAAAAAATTCAAAATAAACCCACTAAAAATGTGAAAAGCTAAAAATTTATAAAAATATATCAAAATGGATGTTGAATTAAAGATCACGAAATTTTAGAAAATACGGTGAAATTAAATCATAAAAAAATAAATAGATAAAAAGATATGTCAAATTGAAAATAAAAGTGATTTTTAATTAAGAAGTGACACATGTCACTCTATGATGTGATTTTCTAAAATAAGATGGATGGTCAAGATTGCACCTCCTTATCTTAATTTTTGATAGGACCCACATTGTAAATGCTTTATATAATAGTATAGATAAACCTCACTTATAAACAATCCATCCCACTAGTTCTATTTTGGCACGAGTCACACGCTACAACTTAAGTCAAAATTTCACCACTGTTACTGCACTGCAAATAATATACGCTTTCTTTTATGAGAGGTGCGCCTAAGTGGATGTCTAGGGTAAACGAAAATTAAGGTGCTTAGATCGAGTATGAAACTTAAGCCTCCATATTGAGTTAATGGAGACCGAGTATTGAAACACTTGATAATATGTCAAGTTTTTGTTACTGTAGATATCAACATATGCTAAAAAGGCAATCAATGCATTAAAAAAAAAAAACTCTCTTTCCGACAGACCACATAAATATTTGCTTGTGTCATAGCTACTACTGCCTCAAATCAAATAGATCCCATCCCACCAAGATAAAGATGCGAAACGACAGTAATTAAGGCTATGTTTAGTTGGACTGTTGGAGTAAAACACGCATATAAAAAGTTTTATACAAAACAAGGAAAACCGAGATCGTGTTCAAATTGGATTATTCTTACAAAACACATTTTCTGCATTTTCCTTGTTTCCTTTGTACCCCAAAACCCCTCGCCTTCCTCTTCCAAAATGAAAATACAACACCATATGAACACGCTTTCTAAGGGTGTGTTTAGTTGGTGAAAAACATCCCATTTTTTCATGAATTTTTTCAAAGGAAAACGAAAAAACTGAAATTCCGTTTCGTCACACTTTTTTCCAACAATTTTCGAAAAAAGTGAAATTCTCACTTTCCAAGTTTTAACTAGAAAAATGAAAACCCAATCTACCCTTCTCCCCTTTTTTTCTCTCTAACAAAAAAAAGACGGATTTCCCAATCTACCATTCAAGCATCTCATTCTAACCCTAATCACCATTGGTAACATCTCCACCTTCCATCCTCGCCGTCACCGCTCACCGTCCCAATCCAAGGTAATCTTTTTAAAAAGGAAAAATATAACTCCATCTAAACAGGATTTTCAAAATTCTCAAACTCTTCTATAGAGAAGAAAAATCATTCCCTTCTCAAGGAATCCAGAAACGGAAAAACAAGAAAAAAATTCTACAACTAAACGCTACCTAGTTTTTCACCTCTTTTATCTACTAACATGTTAATAAGCAAATGAAACGGAACTAAAAGTAGCGCACTATGCCTACAAAATGCTTTTACATGATTATATCAATAACACCTTGCGGAAAAAAAGTAGAGAATTCAATGATCTGTCAAAGTATAAGATCTGACCTTTTCCAGATTTGCTGACAATCGAGGCTGCTAAAACAACCTATTTATTAATAAAAAGAAATTAGATACGATATATATAAGTTACAGAAACCACAATGTGATTGAATTTAACGAATACGAAACTGAAATATAATTACCATTGTGACGGAATGCTGAATCTATAATAACTCAAATAAACCTAAAAAGAATTAAACAAGGAAGAATTAGATTAATGGGATTAGAATTTTATAAAATGTGGTGCTAATGTATAAAAGAAATAACGAACCTTTGTGAATTAAGAATGGGAATGGGAGTTTTGTTTTCGTGATTTATGAATCGGTTAGAAAGAAAAAAAGAAGAGATTTGAATCTCGGAAGATTTTGTTTTACGTCTTGCTGGAAAATAATATTTCATTATACAAATACACATTTGAGCTCAAAAACAGGCCTTGCGTCGCTTGGGCTACAGTGTTTTTTTTTCTTCCAGTTTGGGCCGGCCTATTTGATGTTTTTTTTCTTTTTTTAAATTCATCTGCAAAACATTTTTCCATATGCTCGATTCTTCCACATCTATTAATGGCGGTTCCTTAATTTGGTCAAGCGCATTTCACAATTTGATATAATTGCAAAATCAATTCAGGCATAAGAAGAATAAATCACACGAAGTTTATAAACCTTCAAACCACAAATACAAGAATCAAAGATGCTCATATGGCGGTGAGGCGATGTTGGCATCATAAACATGTTGGAAAAATCATTATGTAGGTTTTTTACTTTTTTTTATTAATTATATGGATTGGTTTTGGGTTTTTTATTGTTGCATGAATAATCTATCCAAAGAATTAAGGGTTTTGATTTTGAGGATTTTGTTAGATTGGTTGAGTTTGATTATGGGTTATACGCACAGCGATAGCGGAAGCGGATCATGAATGCATTGGACAGAGATAGGATGGGTGAGTTGAGGTGCAGGTTACAGACGGGGTGAATAAGCAACATATGTCAACCCGTTCTAGAAGATTATGTTGCTGTGACTTTCCTATACGACTGTGTCTAATGTAAATTTGGTGCTGCAGACATTTACAGACGGATGTCCTTCTGTTGATCGGACTGTAATGCCTGCATCGCCTATTAACAAACGTATGTACTTTTACTAAGGATGTAAATTTTTGCAGAAACACCTGCTTAGCGCACGATATGCAAATTGTTTACGGTTATTTTAACTTTTTCGCATATATTGGTACAAATGCAGGGAAAAATCCAGAAAAGGTTTGCCAAAGTACAAGTGTTAGACGTAGCGATCCAGTTCCACGTGGTATGTATGTTAATTGTTCTTTTTTATGTCTAAAGGTGGTAGTTTATGTTGTACTAAACATTTTCAAGTGATGGATATTATAGGTATTAACTGGGAACTAGGTAAAAGCAACGCTATTTTACATGTCAATGATAGCTGCAAACATCAAGCTATGCAAAGTAAGTAAATTTTGTGGTACTATCTATTGCTAACAGTTTTGTCCCTTATATTCAAGTACATGCTTTCTTATTAATTTGTTGTCACGCTGTATTTACTTTTATATGTTTGGTATTATGCAGGAATGTTAGCCGTGTATTTATTTAAGTGATGGTCATTAAATATTCCCGAGCCTTGTATAAGTAAATCGTAGTTTACGGGAATTTAGTTAAGCTAGTTGGGCCTAGTTGTCGGGCTCAAGCCCATTTTTCTTATGAACCGACCCAACACAAAGCCCACAAGATTAGTCCACTCTTGTAACTATATAAAGCCCTCTCCAAGTGTGAAGAGGGTGTTGCTTCTCATTTTTCTTTTCATGAACAAGTAACCATTTTTCTTTTTTATCTTTCTCTCTCTCTAAAATCTCTTTTTTCTTATTTTTATGTTTGGTGATGAAATGATATCCTAACAAGTGGTATCAAGAGCCAAGGTTGGGTGTTGTGATTTGGTTGTGGTAATTTTTTTAAGCTTATCATTCGGTATTTTGTTTGTTTCATCTCGTCATAACAGTCAATCTTTTCTAGTTTTTCTATTACTCTCGTAGCTAGTAAACACAAGACCATGTTCTTTTCGTTTGGTCCGAACGAGTGGAAAAAACTCGACAATCGATCGAGAGGAAACCTTGTTCAACTGATCGGGTGGAAAAAACTGTTGCACCGAACGAGTGAACTTGTGAAGGATCGAACGAGGAAACTTTTTGAAGGATCAAACGAGTTCCTCTCTATAGGATCGAACGAGAGCAATTTCTTTGAAGGATCGAACGAGGAAACTTTTTGAAGGATCGAACGAGTTCCTCTCTATAGGATCGAACGAGAGCAATTTCTTTGAAGGATCGAACGAGGAGAATTCTTCAAGGACCGAACGAGGAGAATTCTTCAAGGATCGAACGAGGAGAATCCTTTAAGGACCGAACGAGGAGAATCCTTCAAGGACCGAACGAGGAGAATTCTATAGGACCGAACGAGTGAAAAAAACTCAAGGACCGAACAAGCGAAACTCTTCAAGGACCGAACTAGATTTTTCTTTTAAGGACCGATCGAGTGAACCGAACGGGAGGATCGAACTAGCGAAGGACCGAACGAGCAGAGGACCGAACTAGTCAAATTTTTTGTTTTACGGTTTTGTCTTGATTTTGTAAAATCCCGCGAAAGATACGATTCTTTTCTCGGTTTTAATCAAAGATTTGTAAAATCCCGTGAAATAGTTTTCCACCACAACAACAAATCACTTTACCCACTAAAGATCCTTGTTTATCATTTTACATCACCTCTTTGCAATGTCGACTCAACAAGACATTTATGCAGCCGGTTCTGAAAACCGCCCTCCTATGCTTAACAAAGAGAACTATGTTCCATGGTCATCACGTCTTCTTCGGTATGCTAAGAGTAGACCAAATGGAAAGTTAATCTACAACTCCATTATGAATGGTCCTTATGTCAGACGAATGATTCCTGAACCAGGTGATGCAGATCGTGAAGTACCTGTTCCTGAAACGTTTCATGAACAAACCGATGATGAACTCACAGAAGCAGAAATTAAACAGATGGAAGCAGATGATCAAGCTATTCAGACCATTCTTCTCGGTCTTCCTGAAGACATCTATGCTGCTGTTGATAGTTGTGAAACTGCTCAGGAAATCTGGTTACGTGTGCAACAAATGATGAAAGGTTCTGATATTGGAATTCAAGAAAAGAAGGCTAAGTTGTTTAATGAATGGGAAAGGTTTACTTCCACTGATGGGGAATCGATTGAGTCTTACTATCACCGTTTCTCAAAATTGATGAATGATTTTAAGAGAAACAAACACTTTCCTGAAAAGATTGCTAGTAATCTCAAGTTCCTAAACAACTTACAACCAGAATGGAGTCGACATGTTACTATTGTTCATCAAACAAAGGACTTGCATACGACAGATTACACTCAGTTGTATGATTTCTTGAAGTACAATCAAAAGGAGGTTGATGATCAAAGAGCTGAACGACTTGCAAAAACACATGATCCGCTAGCACTCATGGCAAATTCCAACAATCCTTTCAACTATCCAGTGTTTCACCAAGATCAACCATCACCAAGTACCTACATGCAACAACCACAACCCATCAACAACAACTATAACCCACAACCATCATTCAACCAGAACTACATGCAACAACCAATGCCAAATCCCGAAGACATCACAGATCCCACAACCGCAATGAACATGGCACTCGCTCTAATGGCTAAGGCATTCAAACTAAACTACTCAACACCAACCAACAACAACCAGAGAATTTCATCAAACCCTCGTAATCGGCAGATTGCTCAACCGGGTATGAAAGCAAGGAAAAGGGAAAGAAGATTGCCTCTCCCTTGGTAACCTCTCTGTAGGAACCCGATTTACACTTTCACTTCATATTACGAACCACGAATCGAACCAAGAAAAGAGATAAAGAAAGATTGAGTTGTTTTAGAGAGAGAAAGAAGAGAGAGGTTAGAGAGAATGAGAAAAAGAAGATTTTATATATTGAAACAACTAGCTTTTTTCTAAAGATGAAAAAGCTTATATACCCCGTCATTAAAGTTACGCCGCGAGAATTAACCAGGACCCGGGCTCGGGTTTTGCTTGGGATTAAACCCGAAACATATACAATATTAGATTAACTATCGAGCCCGATTCCCGATACTTTCCTATTACAACGTTAACTAATTAATTGACCGAGACTTACATACATAATGAACGAACTTCATGTTCGACTCAATATTTTGAGGCTAACAATCTCCCCCGAAGTGAGTTCATTGATGACACTCCTTCATGAGATCAATGAGATTGCTTTTGTCGTTAAGCTCATGTGGTCTTGGCCTTTGTTATTGTCTTTATCGTCTATGCCATCTTGCGATCTTGTGTCTTTGACCAACATGCTCATACTATTCATCATCTTGAAAGCTTTATTTCAGAGTTTGCGGAAGTCTTTGTCTTTAAATCTTGAGCTTTCTAGATAGTATGTCTTCGTAGATTGAGCATTTGAATGGGATTGAGGTTGCCGTTACCACCGTTTGACCTGCAGGTTTACGTTAGTGATAAACGAGAAAATTGATTTGAAAATCAATCGACGTGTCACTCGTTAAAGTGTTTTTGTAACACATCGAGAGTGTCATGTTTTTATCAACATTCATCAACCGTCAATTCATTTACTGGACCATCTCGTGATCCAGTTGTCACAAGTTTGATTCATATAGAATCTCGCAAGTCACCTACCAAGAGCTTGTTTGATGCTGGCTCAAGCAGGATTTCCATCTTCATTGTGAATACATTAGTATCACTCGGATGTTCTGGCAAATATCACAATGATATTGCGTAGGACTCTTGATAACAGCTTGTGAACTTGATGATGTTCAACAAGTGTTTGAAATGGAATGTGTCCTAACGAGATTTTTATTGATCTCTTGGCTCTAGACTCGATTAGTGCATTTTGGTTTTAGTACTCGGAGGCTGGAGCATATTGCCACCTATTCAATATCAACAATCTCGGAGTGAGATGTCAATAGATAACTTGTGTATCTCCGTGACAAATGAGACAAGTTTCTGTTGAGAGAAACCCGAATGGCTGGGAAGGGTTGTGCAATGCATCACTGGGTCCATGATGTCGTTTTCAATGTCAGCAATCAACTTGTGATTCTGACAGCATATGTATTGACCCGGTTTCTGCCTTAAGTTGTGTGGAGGGCTTCTTTCTTTAGACCCTTTATCCATACATTTCTTTTTCATTCTTCAACGCCTTCAATGCTTACCAAGACATCATTACTAACACCTTGTTGTGATTGTTCCCAAGTTTAACTCAATCATAGACGCATATTCCCATATACAAACATCTCCAATCATACCTAAGACAGCTATTTTCTAACTTTAGGAATTATCCCTTGGTAATCCTCCGGTTTCTGATGGATCATAGGATTGATTCCTAACCTAACCACCTTATGACTTCCAGAATCGTCGTGAAATTAAAGATGTTGTTGGGTATAAGATCAAACCAAGAAACCTTTCTTACTTTTCAGTCACATGAGTCGATGAGATCATATTTTAATTTCATTTCTCCCCTTATTTAGAATATAAACACTAGTTTCTGAAATAACCTTGTGATTTAAAATATGTCTTGAAAATTTCCGTGGAGAAAATATTACAGCAAGAATGGTGTTGAACATTTTGGATTAAGTTTTTGAAAATACATAAGAATTTGTCGATGTTGATGTATCCAAGAAACATTAAAACTTAGTTTATGTCAAAAAACTCCCCCTCAAAAATATGACCAATTGAAAAATTGTGGGTTGTGTTGTGTTTGTGTTATTGTGTTTGTCGGGGGGGGGGGGGGGGGGGGGGTGGGGGGGGGGGGTGGGGGGGGGGAGGGAGGGGGGGGGGGGTTGGGTGGGGGGGGAGAGAGGGGGGGGGGGGGGGGGGGGGGGGGGGGGGGGGGGGGGGGGGAGGCGGGGGGGGGGGCGGGGAGGGGGGGGGAGGGGGGGGTGGGGGGGGGGGGGGGGGGGGTTGGTGGGTGGGGTTTGGTGGTTTTTGAACACACAATAATTGAAAGATTATGAATTGTCATCGAAGAATTATTGAAAAATTGTGTTCAACTTTTTGAAAAAAACAAGATGTTAAAAGACTTATCTTCTAACGTAAGGAATCGCACTAAAACGTACACTATCATTTTTTCTTGAGCTAAAAACAATTGAATGGTTTGTAAAAGCTCAAGATCAGAGAAAACGTTAATTTTCTCGATGGGAGATTAATTTATAAACATTCCTTTATTTGAAGTCTGGGTTATGTACTGACCCCCCATTTTCACATAAGCATATTGGAAATTAGAAATGACATGTTTTGAAACTATTTGCAACTCTCGCTCGAACTTCATTTACACACCCTTGTCAATGTTAATCGACATTTCCTAGCACGTAAATGTTATCGATTCCTAGAGACATTCCGAGAATAATCTTTTTTAGAAATTTTCTGATTTCTGATTTTTGTAATTATCTTTTTGAAGATATTATATTTTTTGAATTTTGCTTTTCTTAAAAATATTTACATGTGAAGTTTTGATGATGATATCAAGCAGCTTTATTTTGTCAGAACCTCCAGTTCAGCATGAGTCAAAACGATCGTCATACCAATCCATCTGACAAGATACATAAACCTGTATCCTCAGTAAGGGCTTATCGTAAACATGCCACTAATTGGTATTCAGTATCTGACAAAATATAATTCAATTATACCATTTTCAACCTGTTCCTTTATGAAATGATACCGAGTATGGATGTGCTTTGTCCGTGAATGTTGTACGGGGTTGCATGAGATTGCTATGGCTGACTGAGAGTCGCAATACAACGGTATTTTGTTGTAGTTGAAGCCATAATCTTAAAGTTGTGTCCTCATCCACATTACTTGGGGGAAAAGGGCCACAACTTGCAGATAACCCACGTACCTGCCTCTGCTGAAACATTGCAGTGCAGTTTGTTTATTTGACATCCAACTTACTATCTTATCACCAAGGAACTGTATTCTCCGAAGTGCTTTTCCGAGTATCAGGCATCCGGCATGATTAGCACTGAAAATGGCTGTTAGTTCAAACCAATCCTTTGGATAACAGAGTCCCATGTTTAATGGAACCCTTTAGTATTTTAAAAGATTCTTTTAACCTCCCCCCCCCCAGGAGCGAGCACCCTTGGGCCCCCCGCCGGCCCGTCCCGGAAGCCACACAGGGGGCCGGGAACCCGCCCGAGCGCCCCGACCCCCCGGCCCCACCAGGGAACCCCCCGGGGGGGGGCCCCCCAGGCCCTGAGGTGCTTTAGTGTTTGTTGTGCTTGATAACGTGCACAAAGCATACTGCTGCACTAAGTCTGGTCTACTAGATGTCCAAAATACATGAGTAACCCGATTTTACTACCGTAATCAGGATTGGTCTACCGTTCTCTACTCAAATCTGCATCTAGTTTAGGTTTTGTCGGCAATGTGTACAATGAGTGACAAATGTCAATATTATGCTTTTTCAGAATTTCTCAAGCGTACTGGCCTAATTATAAAAATACCTTTTGGGACTGGTTATCTGAAGTCCTAAAAAGAATTTCATCTCCACCATTAAGGACATTACAAAATCTACAGTGCATTAGACTCATCAAATCGTTTTGAATTTTAGGAATTGTTCGGCTAACCCAAAAAATTTGTCATCAACGTAAATCTGCACTAGAAAATATCCTCCCCGTATTTTATCATGAATAAAGTTGGGTCATAAGTACTTTAGTAAAGCCTTTGGACACATAAGTTGATAGTTCATCATACCAGGATCTTGGAGCATGCATTATTCATACAAAGCTTTCCCAGAAGGTAACTTGTTCTGGATGATCCTGGAACCAACGAACCCTTCTGGCGGAGCAACATAAACCTCTTTCCTCCAGTGGACCATTAAGAAATGAATTTTTCACGTCATCTGATAGATTTGGAGAAAGACTTGTGTGCTGCGTGGGCAACAAAAATCGAACAGACTCCAAGCGAGCAACTGGTGCAAATATTCTTGAAATCAATACCCTCTTCTGGGCGAAAACTATAAGCTACTATGTCGAGCTTTGTTGTGAATTACAGTCTGATATTCATCCTTTTTGTTCTTCCATAACCACTTTAGCTTAAATAACCATCATGCCAATAATGTTTGTCGATGAGTATCCCAGACTTTTAGTCCTGCCGAACTGAATGAATTCATCCTGCATTGTTCGATCCATGCAGAATCAGTCATTGCCTCCATAATTTCTTTCCGGTTCAACAATGACTCCACCGTGAGCGCGAACATACACATTTTAGGATTTGTTGCAAGTTGTCGTCTTGTTGAACTGGCATGGTTGGATTTCCCAACTTATCTAAATGGATGATCAATGGTCCACGTAATACATGACTTTGTGGTTGAAATGAATGCCCATCGTATTAATCATGTGCAATGAGGAAGACTCACTAATATCTAGACCCGTGTATATAAAAGGAATTGATTAAAATTCATCTTTTGAATGATGCATAGGTGCTTGTATCATTGTTGTTTTCCTCAGCGAGACCGTGTGTTAGAATAGTAAATATTCTTCAAGTAAAGACTGAGAGAAATTCTAACCTTGTTATGTGACAATCTGTCTTTTCTGCTGAAGGAACAACATTTGTGGGCTGGTGGCACGTGGTCAGAGTTTTCATAATCTGACGCCTTTTCATCCTTGAGGAACGAGGCCAGAAGAGGACTATTCTCAACAGACATACTCTGGTCGTTGTGAGCGAGGTCTGACACTGTTGTAATCAGACATCAATTCTATGATTTCATCAAACTTGAAATGAATGGACTCAACTATTGTAAGCCTGGTTCTCTTGTGTAAACATTATATACCTTCGACTGAGTAGAATATCCCACCAGACACATGGATCCCTTTTTCTTTCATCTTATCCATATATTCCCATCTCACGGTTAGTAACAAAATGCAACCAAAATTGAAGATGTTAAGTTTGAAGTTTACCTGTCATTTATGATGTGATAATCCGTCTTTTCCATGAGTGGATATGATGATTGATCTATTCTGAGTATAAGCATGCGGTTGCAACTGCATTCAGCCCAAAAAGATAATGGAAAGCTTAGAAGCTTAAAGCATCGTTCGAGCATTCCTCACAAGAGAACGGTTTCGTCTTTCGGTACAACGCCCGTTCTTATTTAGGTGTTCGAGGAGTGGAAGATTGATGTTCAATGCCTTCTTCTTTGAAATAAGCATGGAGTGTCATGTTCAAGAAGTCCGTGCCTCTGTCAGTACGGACAGTAATAACTAGAGCTTGAAGATTGCGTTGATTCATCGTGAGAAAGTCCTTTTGACAACTTCTGGTGTTTTCATCCTTGGAAGTCGTAGAAAAAGATTCCAAGTGTATCTTGAATAGTCATCAACAATCACCAGAAAATACTTCCTTCCCAATTATGCTTGCAAAGCGCATTGGACCACGCAAATTCCATGTGAAGCAAATTTATAAGCCTTCCTTTGGAACTAGGAACTGCTTTTGTCTTGAATGAACATCTTTTTGCTTTGACTCATTCAAAGACAAACAAAGTGATGCCGTGGACATATTTCAACTTAGGTAACCATTCACAACCTCTTTCTATGAGAGTAAGGTTATGTAATTCAAAGATTAAGTTAAAAAGCCTTGCGATGACATAACCATGCTTGAGTTGGTGAAGCTTTAGCCATGATACAATTGAGTTGATGAAGTTGTTTTCTTGAAGAGATATTGTGTAGATATCAGACCAGACTACCAGTAGAGTTAAATCGTTTCCCCTGAAATCTCTCACAAAACAAGTAGATTTCCTGAAAGCACCCTCCAAAACAGTATCACATAATGGAACCAACCGAGAAAATGATTGTGATGGTGCCTTCGACGTAATGAAACCCTTTGATCGTGACATTCCCTTTGAATCAGAGCCCATAACCAAGAATTGGAGCAAACTGAACATTCCAAAAAGAACAGTAACCCGAAATTTCTCCACAAAACTACATAACAGCTTGAGATTGCCCGTCATGGTGCTTTGGTTCATCCAGAGTCAACAATGAATAGGATGAGTTGTACAATCTGCAAGAGAGTTAGAGGACGATGAACATTGGAACAAATTTGGATCCTAAGGAATTTATATCTTCAAGACATTAAGTTTATCCTAGAGACAATTCTATAGTGGGACTAAGTACTTGTTGATTCATCATCTTTCCCAATCTTAAGGCATCTTAAATCATTATTGGTCCAAATGGCTTTTTTGTGTCCATGTATAACCTGATGGACATCTCTTAGCTATCCACCATTTCCATTCCTGATTTGTATTCTCATACAACTCCTTATAGTAACTCTTGGATTTCTGAATAGTGGTATCTGATGCAACTGTTTTCTTATGGGGTGTTGCAACAGATTTGTTCGCTTTTCTCTTGGGTTTACTAGCACTAATAGGCACTACATTAGGCTTCTTAGTTCTAGCATTCACGTCTTTCAAGTATCGAGAAACACAAGCATCATGATTAGAATTAAACACACATGTTCCACATTCAGCACAAACAACATTTTCATTCGAAGTTCTGGAGTTTGAACTGTCATTACACGCAGTTACAGACTTTGTTTTCTTAGAAATACTAGAAATCCATGATGTCTTCTACTTCCTTATTTTTGAAACTTCACTTGACTATTGTTTGGCACGACCTTATCTTAACTTGATAGCACTTAATTGTGGCTGCTAAACACTATATGTAAATTACTCCTAAAGATTAGACATATGAGGATTAGTATTCCAAGAAGCATGAGGCAATAGTGGTGATACTAAGTGTTGTGATGAGGTGCTGCTATTCAATAACATACCGGGTATAAGTCACATTTGTGTTTTGAACCACTTGGTTTCTATTCTATGCAAATTCTGTTGAGGACAGGTAAACAAACCATCGACGCATTAGATTTTATTAACCGACGATTCGTTTGAAAATTTTCTCATTTCAGGAGAAATTGAAAAAGGAGTCTGTTTTTCCTACAAACTGATGGTTATTTTGGAATCCGATGAGCATTTGTTGTCGAACAACAGAAGGTGTTATCAAACTGAAGTTTCCACAGACATTCCTTTTTGTACCAGAATGAGTTTCTTTAACTCATTTATCACCATGTTCTTGTCTTGTATTTGAGCTTTCAAATCTTGTATTTCATGATATTGTTCACGTTCTTTTCAAAATACATTTGAAGCATATCTTGCAACTGGGTTGTTTTTCATCTGTTCTTTACAATGTTGTAAAGAAAGTTTAAGAGAAATCGAGTGTTTTTCAAGTTTAGCATAACTCTTTAAAAGCTTATTATGAACTTCGTTATTAACAGATTCAGATTGTTTCAAAAGCTTTAGTGCAAGACATTCACATTCTTTGACTTTATGAAGATACATGCATTGTAATTCAGTATAAGCATTTAAATCAGACAGAGAATGCAAATACGAACATGTAACATCTTTAGACACACACTCTTCGAGAAGTAGATCATAAATGTTTGAAAAATCAGCCTTTTCAGATTCAAGTTCGTCAACCTCTTTTTCAAGGGATTTAACGTACTCATAATCTTCATGCATTTCCGTTTTAAGTTCATGTTCAAAGCGAAAACTATCATTTTGACTTTTTATGGAAAGAGGCATTAATAAGGTTTTTATCAAAAGTTCCATATCATGAGCAGTTGGCACCCGAAAATAATCACTAGTATGTTTAAACCAAGTTTGATCAATAATTCATAAATTGGATTGAGTTAAATGGTCATTTCGTTAAAAACTTGTCTACTTTTACTAATGGATTTTGAAACGGGTAGAAAGGCAACGTTTTTAGCAATGTTTGGTTTTGTTCTAACAAACGGTTTTCTCCACATTGTCTTCCTAACTTCTTTTGCGCGTTCCAACTGATAAAGATACTCCAGTGAGGGTCCTTTAAAAATTTCATAAAGACTATTCTGATTAGTGTAATCATATGGTTTCACTTTGTCTTTATTCAATTTTGATCTACTCTCATTTTCAAGAGTCGTGGTCTCTTCCCTTTCAGGGGTAAATCTGTTTGCATGATCAGAATTATCATATGGGATTTCATACAAACAAGGCTTATCAGATTGAGCTTTCTTGAGGTACCTCGGATTAGCAAAGGTTGGTCTACCATTATATGTCGAGCATTTGGGTGCTAACATATGAATGGTCTGAATTGACTGATTACGAGTATAAAACTCATTTCATTCAAAAACTTTAATTGTTTGTCCATTATATCATCTTGTCAAAACTTTCTCTTCCTTAACCTTTAAATCCGACATGACCTTAGGTTTTCTCTTGAGATAACCTTCCATTGTGACTTGTTAAAAGACTCTTTTTGAATAACTCATCGTGTTTCTGACTGAGAAACTGAAATTTCATAGTGCATTTGTTTTTCAAAACCTTTCTTTTATTTCAATGTCTTTAGTACTAATAGTACATTAGAGTACATTTAACTTTGTTTGAAGTATTTCATAATCAATCATCCGGTCATTAAAGGCTATGTACTTCTCAAGCCATTTCAGTTTTGTTCTAAAGTTCAATAAGACAACTATCCCGACAACTAGTAGTCCTCCCCTGATCCCTACCTAGTCTCATCAAGGTTAGTTTTGCACAAATCCCTCTAGTTTCTTGAGTAATGATGCGTTTGCTTCTTAATTGCTTTAAAATCGTTTTGTTTATCCTCATATCAAGAGTTTAAATTTGCAATAAAATTACAAAGCGCAGCATGGCTCATCAGACAAATCTGCATATTATTCTCATAATGTTGTCTTTCATTGGCAAACACATTATTTTCATCGTTGTTTTGTACCTGTTCCAATGGCTGTTCAGTTGAACTGGATTCTTCTGGTAAGACCTCCTGAATCTTTGCCATGAAACTGTAATGTGCTTCTAATTCCTGTTCATCAATCTCTTCATCCGTGTCCGCTAGCCAATCAGCAGCTCAGCTTTAGATGGAACACCGTGTGTCAAGCTTGTTTGCACATCATCATCTTTTTCCTAGTGATACGAGGTATCCTTAACACGCATTGGCTTCCTGCATTCCTTTGCATAGGCAAATCCCTTGCAGTTAAAGCACTGTATCCCATTCTGTTGCACTACCGGACTGCCTACAATTTCCCTAGTCCCAGCAACTGTCATTGTCCTTTGATTCCCAAACTGCCCTGACTGATTGTCGTTGTTATACCTTGGTGTCATATCTTCAGTCTTGTTTCTTGGAGTTTGAAGAAGTTCGAAGGTTGTTGTTGGTAGTTTTGTAGAGCCATTTGAAATACTTACAAGGAGTGCCAAATTTCTTTTGCATGTCCTTATCCCTCTGAGCTTGTTCAGGATCCATTGTCCCTACTTCAGATACCAGACTCAGATTGAGGTGTAACTGGTTTGGCGATCTCTTGCCTTTGTGTCTGGTAGATGCACTAGGTCTTGTAGAATATTATGTAGCATTAAGATCTTTAAGTTTTTGGTGCTTGAAAGTATGTATCAAATAGTGGTTGAGCAGCCGAAGAATTGCTAAAGGGAATAGCACTTTTGGCTATACTCTCAGCACGATATCATTGACATCATTTTGATACTGCTTCAGACTTTGTCAAAAAGTGTGTGATATGAATAGGTGTCATTTCTTTTTGAATATGCTTGACACCGTCCACAAATCTTGACGCATTCTGGTAGAAGTTTGTTGAAGAAATTAACTTTCACTTGCATTGTTAGTAACATTTGCAAGATATGTTCTCTTTGTCAATTATATTCATTAGTTATAAAACCTGTAATAATACGACTCCATGGATTCTCATCTCGAGAATAAACTTCCCAAAAAATTCCCAGAATAGATATGTCTTGAATCTTGCCCAGGTCAACGATTCACCCGTTGTAGCCTTTCATGGCTATCCACATTTCATTTGCTGTGTTGCCAGCACTCACAGTGGAATAGATTTCATCTCCAATACCGGTTAAAAGCAAGAAAATTGCTTCCTTTTCAGACTGAAAGTGTTCTTTGTTCTCTGGAGTCATGTTCAATATTGTTTCGACTGATGTATGTTGTGGAACTGCAGGACGACCTTCCGCTGCCTCAACAGCTTGAACTTGTACAGTGGTTGGCACGTAGGGACCACTTAGTATGCTCTTTTTCAGTCCGCCACCATTTGGTTGTGTGTCAATGTACCGTAGAAAACGTAATCTCCATTGTGAATATCGTCTTTCCAAGCATTGGTGGACGATCTTTCGAACCAGCTGCCATGATATTATTGTGCATTTGACTATCTGTTGAGGATGTGTTGACTGGAGTAGACATGATGAATGAATGACTATCAATTATGAAGTGTGAAAGATTTTGTTGGATCTTAAGGGGATGTGATGTGATTGAAGTTGTGGTTGTGTAAGCAATTCACGTTCACGGGATTTTACACGTTTATGATTAAAACCGATAAATGAATTAACAGGATTTTACAAAATCAATAGAAAACCGTGAATGGTTTGATTCGGAATTAGCGACCAATGATTTAATTGTATAAAAACAGATAATTTTCTGGCTAGGGTTACAGCAGATTGTTTAAATAGGCTCACTAAACTGAAACGGGCCTAAAAATACAGATGGGCCGTGAGCTAGAACAAAAACACTCTAACACATTCCAAAAAAAATTAAAATGTCCAATAACTCATAGTAAACGAGGTTTATGGGCCTGAAAAATTCGTAACCACCAAGGTGGATAACAACTGCCTTCCCCCGCCGCCCCCCCTGCGTCTTGTTTTCTCTTCGATTTAGAGAGATCACTGGCCTGAAACGGACATACAATCAAAATTATGGCTATTTTACTGAAACCTTTTCTACACCACAAGATTTCTAGACAAAACCATGCTACTTTAAACCAAAACGCAGTGACACCAAAACGCAGTGACACCAAAACGCAGTGACACCAAAACGCAGTGACACCAAAACGCAAGTGACACCAAAACTCAATGATACCAAAACGCAGTGACTTTTGAATCAAAACGAAATGACCATTAATCAAAACGCAGCTTGAGATTAGGTCAAAACGCAAGGAAGTCTTGATTTGGGCAGAGTTTCTCCTAGTCAAAACCATAAAGGTCATCAAAACGAAAAAAAAACCCCCCCCCCAAAAAAAATAAAAAGGGGATCAAACGCAACCTAATATCAAAACGCGAACTTATGATCAAAACGCAGGAGGATGTCAAATCGTACTTATCCATAAAAACGGGATCTTATTTTTTTTTCTTACACCATAACGCAACCAAGAACATAATACGAAAAAAAATCAAAACAACATTAAGCACGTATTTCAACCAAATAAGCCTTTAAACTCTTATATCTCAGATAGTAGGATGAATCTTAACCACTTAAAATAACCACGTTTTTTCCGTTGTGATCTTCCGATTTGAACCAAAACGCAGCCAAGAAAAAAAGAAAAAAATTAAGCCACAAAAAATTATCCTTTTTAACTATAAGAATCAACCACGAATTCACGTAGGCTCTGATGCCAATTGTAGAGAACCCGATATTACACTTACACTATCTAAAATACGAACTCACGAATCGACCAAGAAAAGAGATAAGAAATGATTTAGTATTTTAGAGAGAGAAAGAAATGAGAGGTTAGAGAGAATGAGACAGAAGAAAATTTTTTATAATAGAAACAACTAGTATTTCCTAAAGAAGAAAAAAAGCTTATAAACCCCTTCACGTTAAAGGTACGCTCGGATATTTAACTAGGACCCGGGCTCGGGTTTTGCTTGGGATTAAACCCGAAACATATACAATATTAGATTAACTATCGAGCCCGATTCCCGATACTTTCCTATTACAACGTTAACTAATTAATTGACCGAGACTTACATACATAATGAACGAACTTCATGTTCGACTCAATATTTTGAGGCTAACACTCTCCTTCCTCTTCATCGTCCAATGACAATGAAGCACCATCTTTTCTCGAGTTCTATGATGAACTATCCGACAGTGAGGATCTATCCAAAGCCCAACAGGATAAGAGAGGAATGTTTAAATTCTTGAACCGCTATGTTGGCACCATCACCAAGTACTTGAAGAATAAAAAAATGACCATGCTTGTGTTATGTCTATGTGTTCTTGTGGTATGTGGTAATTTGCATCTTTAGTTATGAATTCTATATTAGAATATTGATGAATTGAAAACTTTGATCTATGTATGTTGAAAGTACGTACTCACTTTATATTGCTATGCTCTATGGATATTGTTATCAAGTTAATGATACTTGGTAGTAGAAAATGATGTTTGCATGATAATTTGTTTTGAGTTTTGGGTACAAAATACCGTTCTGGTCATTTTTGTTGACACCTGCGACCAACGGATCCACCATATGGTAGATCCGTACGCTGTTACAGTGGATCTGTGGGTCACCTAGTCCAGGCGCTAAAATTTGAATTTTCTTTATTTTTAACTTTAACCACTTTATCTTATAACCATGCTATATGATGCTATGTGGGATTTTAAACCTTGGGATATAACATGATCTCCATATAATCCAAGAACCATTATACAATCCACTTCACCACTTTCACCTTATTAATCATCACCCTCAAACACCGTTTTCTTCACACCTTCTCTACATTTCTCACATATAACCTTACTAGATCATCACCATGACTAGTTCATCCAAAACAAATTCACCAAACTTCAAAAGAAAAACCGCAATAATGAGTGTCAAGTATCCAACCTATGTTAATCTCACATCCTCAAGCGAGGAACAACCAAATGAAAGAACTCCTTCATCACCTCCTAGAAAGAAATCCCTCTTACCACCACAAGCTCCATCAAAATCCATCTCTAGCAAAAGCGCACACTATACATCATCATCATCACCAAGTGAGTCTCCGACACCAACTCACGTTGCACCTCCACCTAAATTTCATTTTGTCATTCTGATAAAACAAGAACCTTAAGAACTTCCTCCACTACAAATGTCACCAAATCACCCCTATGTGTCAACGATGGACAATTGGCCACCGGGCCCCTCTAATCCATCTCCACCACCACGTGTCTCACAACCACCTCTCAGTTTTCCAAATCCATTACCCGGATTTGAACCACTACCATCAACCCAACCATTGTTTGTTAACATTAACAACAATACACCTCATCTCCACAACAATGCACCTCCACTTGAAAACATTCATCATCCACCACCAAATCTTGGAAATCAAGATTTTCCCAATCCTCCAAACATTTTAGATTTTATTCATCCAAATGACATGCCTCACCTCCACAATATGTTTTACCAATGTTGTAGTACCACAAGGCATGAAATCCAAATGCTCCAAAACCGTGTCAACTACATGTTCTCATACATCTGACACCACCTCAGTCCCTCATCAAACCTACCTTACTTCCGCACTAGCGCATGGAAATCTCACCTTACCCTTCGGATTATATGGGAAAATGATAATTATCCTAAGATTTAGGATCTTTAATTATTTTCTTTTCTAGTTTAAGCTTAATGTGTAATGGATTTTACGCAAAATTTTATGTTTTATCCCTTATAATGGATTAAACATTATTTTCTTTTGTTGTGTTAATGACGGATGTTTATTGCATAAACTATATATATGTGTGTATATGTAGTTGTCATATATATATATTCTTGTCTACTAACTTTGTTTTGTAGCACGCATCCATAGCTCGATTCCTTGGTGTCCCAAGCAAAGGGGGCATACACTAAGGGGGAGCACTTGCAATTTAGTCGTTATTTTTTACTTTGCATTCGTAACCAAGTGACTCAGCATTCGTCAAAACAAGACTGGCAAGGACCGCCTCTACAACACTTTTTGATTTGACAAAAAGGGGGAGAACAAATGTAAACTCATCGACTAAATACTTATTTAGTAACTTTTAAATAAGCATGAGTTTATATTTTGTCATCATCAAAAAAGGGGAGATTGTTAATAAAAATATTCACGCAAAACGATATTTATATTTAATGATCTTCATGTTTTTATAATAACAAATATAATGTCATACTACATAAAAGTTTACATAAACAAGTTATTTAATCGAAAGTTTACTTGACACTCAAACCACTTAAGGTATAATAAGCATTATTAAACATAGATAATATAAGAAAAATAATTCATTGCATAAACCTTTCATAATCAAATGATTTAAGTTAACACATGATTAATTATAAGATAGTTATATTAATCATGTAAGACAAAATATGATTAACCATAAGTGAAAACAATCTTTTCAAATCTTCTCAAATCTATAAAAAGCTTTCCTTATTGGTGATAAGAAATATTTTATTCTAGAAGAATCTAATAAACTAATTTTATTAAGTACAAAACAATATCTTGTATAGATTTGGGGTTAATCATAAAATGACAAATCATGTCCCAACTCCACCCACCGATTCACCTAATACACAGGACGGATCCAGTATATGGTGGATCCGTAAGTCGCACGGACCAGCTATCTGGGACAGATTTGAATTTTAAAAACTTGCCTATAAATAGCAACCTTAAGCTTTCATTTTAAACAACTCTTGACACATATTTTTCACATACATCTTTTATCTTTTATATTCTTTGATCATTATATGAAGATTATTGTAATTTCACACACACTTAGTAACTTAGAGAGAGAAAGCTAGAGAGAGAGTGAATGGGAGAATACACTAAAAACACATATAAGAAATGAGAGAATGCATTCAACCAACAACCCTCTCTATGTGTGTAAGTGTTTAATATGACTTACATAGATTGACGGTGCCGGGCTTAATCTGATGGGCTTTTCTATAAGTCGGCCCGGTTAGATTACTTAGATATTACATAATATTAACTAACTATTACTAAGACTCGTGAGATCGATAATGATTGTCACTTCACTAAAAACTGAATTCCTAACAATCTCCCCCTAAAGGACGATCGTTGAGATCTCATAAATGATCAACACTTTCTATGTTCCTTAAATCACCCCCTAAGGGGTAATTATAGAGATCTCTCCTTGTGACCTTGATCATTAATCGTTGAAGCTTCTTGTCTTGATCTTGAGTCCTTTTTGTGTAGTAGTTGATCTTTTGTCTTGCATCTTTGTGTAGTGGTCTTTGATCATTATGCTTGAGCTTGTTCCTTTTTGCTTGATGGTCTTGTAATCTTGAGCCTTTATTACTTGATTTCGAACTTCTTGAGATCATAAATCTTGCATCATCATTTGATTATCTTGTAATTCTTTGCCTTCTTGTGTTCTTGTGACATTGGACCAACATGCTCATTCTTGGTATTATCTTGAAAGCTCGCTAACAATCTCATGAATAGACGTTGACTTGATAACTTGATGTCTTTAAGGAAAATGTTAATTATCAGAGTAGCGGAAGACTTTGTAACTTTGAGCTTTCTTGATTACTTGAAACTTTACTTCTTTGAGAATGAGCATGTGTGAGGTAGTGTAATAAACGGGATAACTAATTGAATCTGTTGATTCTACGAATACCCAGAAACAATTCTTCTAATTATCGTTGATTCGAAAGGAATACCGATAGTTAGGCAAAATTCTTGACAAAACTGCCAAAAATAAACTTTTCATATATTTTGGAACTGAATAGCTAGATGCATAGCACAATAGTTAAATAGGAAAATGAAACTGAAACGGGCCCTAAAAGACAAACGGGCCGAAAGTTATGCCAAAAACAAAAGTTCCAAATTCTCAAAAAAACACGAAAATATAAATAACTCCTAAAATATAATGATTTAAGGCTCGAAACTTCCGTAAAGGGTCTTTCTTCACACGATCGTGGGCCTCCAGAAATAAAATGGCCCGTTCTTCAATACTTGGGCCTGCATCAATGTGGCTGTAAATTCGATTTGCTATGGACTAGATGTTGCTGCCATCGGGTAACCTGCATGTTTAGGTTAGTAATAAGCATAGATATGGACGATATTGTCCTTTTGTCAACTTCTATCAGAATATGGTTGCAATAACCCAACGGTATCCGCCGTTGACCATATAAATTACTACCTTATCATAAAGAATTCCGAAAATCTCCTGACATATGGGTTTCGCAGTGTACAGCCGTTTCTCATTACCGGAGTGTCTCAAAGCATACAACACGGTATAAGTGAACCGGAACTCACCGATTGAATAGAAAAATCGATTTGAAAATCAATCAACGTGTCACTTGCTAAATAATTTTTGTGATACATCGAGAGTGTTAATCATATCAAAAGTTCATCATCAATCGTCAATTTATATACTAGAACAAGTTTGATTCATTAAGAATCGCACTGGTATTCGCTAATTTATACATATATTTTACCATGAAAAATAACCCCAAAAGACCAAAAACATAATAAAAATTGCAAATATATGTTGTTTTTGTGTTTGTGTATGTGCAGGTACGAATATCAAGAAAAGGACAAAAATAAAGACAAAGCTGGACAAAACCGAGCACGAGATTAAAAAGAGTGCGAGAAAACGAGTTCGACGATGCCCTCGAGTTTATTGGCCGCCCGTGAACTCATTTTATGGGCCGGGCCAGAATTTGGTATTCGCTATTTTATACATATCTTTTACCTTGAAAAATGAACCCAAAAGACCAAAAACATAATTAAAATTGCAAATATATGTTGTTTTTGTGTTTGTGTATGTGCAGGTACGGATATCAAGAAAAGGACAAAAATAAAGACAAAATCAGACAAAACCGAGCACGAAAATAAAAAGAGCGCGAGAAAACAAGTCCAGCGGTGCTCTCGGATTTTATTGGGCCGGACCGTAACCCATTTTATGGGCCGGACCAGCCAAAGCCCAACTAAAAAAATTCTAAATATGGATTGAAGTTAAGATGTTGACATCATATCATGTGCGAAGGAAATAAATTCCATTTTGGTCACGTGAGGAAGCACTAAGTTTTGGGAGAACGAATGAAAATCGAACACGTGGCGGGTCATGATATACAAATTCATTTCATTCTCAAATTTACTCAGTTAACTGATCCAACAGTCAACTTTGCGTGCGTATGGTTTAAGCTAAGAAAAGGGACACGTGGAGCAAGGCTATCGGTTGGATCATCTTTGTAAAGTGCTCAATCCGTGTGATGATAAAACCAAGTCAATCATTGGCCACTCAAGATCCTAATCATTGGGTCCAATTTACACAACTCACCCCTCTCTCACCCTTTATAACAACTCGCCTCCCTTCATTTGGAACAGTTTTTTCTTTTATTTTTCTTACTTTAGTTTAGATATTTTTAGCTTATTTCATAAATGTAATTGCTTATTTCCATTTTTATGCTTATTGTACTCAACTCTTGTCTCAAGCTTTTTAATATGATGTAATAAATTTGGTTTGAAGTTGATTATAGATCTCGGTTTGCTTATTTGGTGCTTAATCTTTCGGATACTTCTTATTTTCGAATAGTTTATTCTATAAGCTAATTAATCATGTTTATTTTTGTGACTTAAAATTTTATTAAATGACTCCTATAGCCTTTTAAGCTCATTCGAATCATTTTCTAAAAGTTTTATTCACTTTTTGAAATAATAAGCTCTAATAAGCTCAAAAGTAGCTTATTGTCATGTTTGGTTCGTTTTTGTTTGAGTAGAAGTTCATATTTTCTGTTGAAGTTTCGTTTCTAAACTGCTTGTGTGGATTTATTTGAGCTTAAATTACTAGATCGAATTTTCGTGAGCTTATTTTCTATATCGAGTTTAGATATAAGTCGTTAGGTGTTTTTTAGCTTAATATGATTACTCGGACTAGTTGTAGTTAAATCTGTGCGCCTTTGATTTGCATGAGTTGTGTTTGACTCTTAGAATTACATTTATGCTATGTTATTTTGTTTTTACCTTAAGCTGCGTTTAGTTTAGAAATTCATAGGCACGTTTAGTCTGTAAAATGAAATTGAGCCACTGTTTGATATTGGGCCCATCATTTGGTTAAGTAGAACTATCTGCTAGGCCATTTGATTTGTAGAAATCTAGAATAGGTCTTTGAACTTAATTAGTTAACATGCATTTGAAATGAATTTGGATTATTGGGCTTAATTGGATCAGTTTGTTCTCGTAATAGTAACTGTAAAATTTGAAATTGATATTAACTGTTTTAGTGGTAACAGTTTTATATTATTTGACTTTTCTTTTTGGTACCGGTCTACTCATGAGGCGTGGAGCTTAAGGGTTTATTTAGCTAGACCGACTTTAATTAGTTGTTTTAGTTAAATAAATCGGGTGGTATTCGTTTAATTGCGGCTCTTCAATTCGGTTCATTTTCTAATCCTTTTTCAATTAATTAGTGTAGTTTTTATTTTATAATATTGTTTTGATTTTGCAATGCTTAGTGTAGATTTATTTTTTTAAATGCTATGTTTAAATTCATTATGAGTAGTGAGTAGATTTATTAGTGCTTGTTAAGTGATTAGTGATTTGGAATTTAGGTGCGGGTTTAAAAAGATTTAAAAAATATTTAATTAATAGTCATTAGTATTTTCCAATTTATATTCTCGCATTTACTTTTAATGCAATTTTAATACTTTTCATTTATTTTTAAAAATATTTTACTTTACTTGTCATTTAATTTCTTTAAACTTGTTTTCTAAGGATGTTAATTCGTTAAACCTAAGCCCGCACTTAATGAACATTTTCACATCACTTAGCAAACATTTTAGTCATTTATATTTTTAGATCATTTTTAGTATAATCTAGTAGTTTTAAATAATAGTTTAATTTTTAGTACAAAAAAAATAGTTTAAAATCAAAAGTTTAGTTTCCCTTTTATATGCTTTCCTTTTTAGTAGATTTAGAAAACAAAATCAAAAACTTTTATGTTATTTAAGCTCGATTTGCAACTTGAACGTAGATTTCCATTCATCTCTCGTCGAGGAAACGACCCGGAGGGTTTTTGAGATATCGCTTTGGTTAAAAGCGTTTATCTTGAACCCGACGGTAATACTATACTATACTATAATTGTTTCTATCCTTATTATTACTTATATTATATATTATATATATTTTATACGTGGTGATTTGGACGGACCAATTTTTGGCGCCGTTGCCTGGGAGAGGTGTACGATTTACACGTGGTGTCTTGTAGTTCGATCGTTGAAGATCCTTTCTTCGGAAAGTTTATTTTCGTTCTTATAAAAATATAAAAATCCAATTTTTTTTTCTTCTTATTTTATTTTTCCTTTTCCTTTATAAATATTAAAAAACCCAAAAATATTTTTCGTTTATCTTAAAAACAAAAATCCAAAAAAAATATTTTTATTTCCTTATGTATTATTTTCAAAACCTAAAAATATTCTTCTTTTTCCTCTTATCCGTTTAATTCTTTCTTTTTATCCTCTAAATTGTTTAATTTTATGGCGTCTCATCGATCAAAATCCCTCTACGCTATCAAGGAATGTTCGACTTGTGGAAGATTGTACACTAAAGAATGTTGTTCGATAGGGAGTCTTAAAGACAAGATCCTTGTTCCCATACCCGACTCTTCTCCGCGTTGTGCAAGATGTGGAACCCCGGTTGATGGTCCGAGTTGTCGTGGATGTGCATTTTTACGAAAGAAATTCGATGAAGATTTGCTTGCGTATTGTGTTGAAAATGGAATTTTCCAAGACTTTCAAAATACTTCCGAATCGTCCGACGACAATACCAACGTTGTTAATGCTCTTCGAGAGCCATGCGTTGTCAATCAAGACCCCGGTGAAAAATCTTCGCAAGATCCTCCACAAATTGACCATAATTGTTGTTATGAGTGCGGTGATTCATTAGATGGAATTTTTTGTCGACAATGCATTTGTAAATCTTGTGGCAAAGGTGCTCATTACGGTTATAATTGTCCACCAAAAGTTCCGATTATCTCTAATCCAGAACAATGCAATCAAACCATTAATGAGCTCCCACAGATTTTGCCAATTGTTCACCCGACATGCAATTATGAAGCTGAAAATTCATTCGCTTATGTTCCAAACCCGAATTCTTTTGATAATTCTCTAATTTTTTCTTATCATTCTCCACAACCCCAGTTTGAGACTTACTTATGTGAGTTATGTGGTGCTCATTATGGGTATGATTGTGCACTACAGTTCCCGTTTGTCTATGAACAGGAGCCGTGCTACAATCAAAACTTTAATGATAATTATTTTCCACAAAATTTTCAGAGTTATTCTCAACAATATCTTTGTTGTACAAATTGCGGGGGTCCTCATGAAACTTTTCAATGTCAACCAATGAATGAAGATTATTGTGAGCAAAATTCTTGCTATTATCCTAATTCTTCCGGTTTTGACCAACCACAACCCCCGCAAGACTCCGTCGATCATCAAGGAATTCTACAAGTCCTTAATAAAATGGAAGAAAAACTTGAAGAAATAATAAGAGATCGAAGAAAGAAAATAGAGGATATGAGTATCGAGGAAATGATGCATGAACAGCAATTGGTTGATCGCAAAATTAAAGAAATCATAAATGATTTGGGTTATAAAAGATTTCGAGGCGAGGAGATTGATGAGGAATATGAGAGAGATTGTGAGATTAGAATTCGAAAACTTAAGCAAGATTTTAATATATGGGGAAGCGAAGTTCGAAAAAAGGAGAAAGCTTACGAAGATGAAAAGTATGCTGCTGCCTGTCGTTACATGCTTTCTGTTACTTGTGATGACGAGGATGATTATATTCCTTTAGCAATCACTCCCGACTTACCGATCGAGGAGCCCGATAATTCTCTAAAAATGGGGGATGAGCATCTCGACACTATTCCGGCAACGGAATCGGACGAAGTAATAAAGTCTAGTGTTGAGAACCTTGTCCCAATCCCAAGTGAGTTTGAGGGAATTTCCAACAATACGATGATGTCCCCTAATTGTGATGATAATCGTGTTAATGTTGAGTCCGAACTTGTGGAATCTTTGATTAACCATGATACTTCGATTGTTCATTCTTCTAAGATTGACCCTAGTCTCGAGGAGTTCGTCGGTGAACTTGCTCATATTGCTCCAATTCCACCGGGAATTGTTGAAGCCGATCTTGATTCAAATGATGATACTTCGAGTGATGACGATGATTTTGAGGATATCGAGTACGTTAGCCTAGAGGAGGTGAATGATGTTGACCAAGGAGAGAAAGAGTTTAACTTAGAAGATATTTTTCAAATCCAAGACGTTATCCTTCGTGAGAAATTGTTGAACGTTAGTCGTCTTATTTCTAATATCGAATCTTTGAAAGACAATCCTATTCCCATCGTGGATAGTGATTCATCCGATACTTCTTTTTCTCATTTGGATAATTCTTTACCCGAATTCGAGACTTTTAGTGATCATTCGGAAGAGACGAGAAGTGGCAACCACAACACAAGCTAATATACATCTCTTCCCGAGTATGAGTCATTTCATTTTGATAATCCGTCATTTCCTTATCCTCCTTCGGAACCACCGGATGTTGAGATTTGCTTAAATTTTGAGTCTGATACTCCCGTGATTGATAATTTTGAAGAGCTTAATGAAGACCAGAGGGAAGGTAAAAATGTTGTTTTTCTAAATGTTTAAGATGACGATTCCTTCACATTTACCATCCGTACATTTCTTCCATTTCTCACTTATCCCGAGGTTTCTCCTTTATCTTGCTCCACTGGGAGTGAAGATCTCATTTTTGATCCCGGCATCATCACATTTTATTTCTTAAAACCGTTGGCTTTTTTATGGAAGTTTCTTTCTTCCATATTTGCTTTCCCTAAGGACGAATAAATTCGGGGATCGAGTCGAGCTTGCGACTCGGTGATCAAAAACAAGCCGCTTCGTGGGAGTTCACCCCATGCTTATCCTTTCTATTTTCTATTATCTAATGTGTTGTGTTGAGAGAGGCTTGTACTCTTTCCGATTTCTCGATGTTTGTTGCTTGTTTGTTGTGATTTTTGTAGGATCGAACCAACAAATTCTTTGAAGCCTCTCGTGTCCGGTTGATTTGTCCCGTTCTACTCGAGCTTCTCATCCTTTGTGTGAAATTAGTTTGGGGAGATCCATATCCTTTCATCATTATCGATTAACGTTTATCTTTGCATACCTCATAAACGGCTTAGATTTTCGTAGAGACCCGACTTTAAACATTGAGGACAATGTTTCGTTTTAGTTTGGGGAAGGGAATCTATCGATTTGATGTTGCTTGCTTATTGTTTTGTTCTCACGTACCCGTTTTTCCCACAAAAATAGCAAAAAATTTAAATTTTTAAGTCATATATATAAAAAAAATGTTAAGACAAAAATGTAGGTTTTCCGTTGGTAAGAATAGACACAAATAAAGGTGAGAACGAGAAATAAATTTTGTTCCGACCGGTTTTATACCTTAGCTTTCTCCTTAACTTTATATAGATTGTCTTTGCTAATCTTTTATACAAGGAGCTATAAAACGCAAGTCTAGCTTGAAAAAGTCAAGACTTTGCAAGTTCCCATAATTGATTTTAAATATGCGAAGTTCGATTTATTTTAGGCTAAGTATTCACGAGTTTCTTTCTTAGAAATTTTAAATTGTGAAGAACAAGAGATGATAGAGTAGAGTATAAGTTGTGATGCTAAACATAGAATAGTTGGATTTCTTTAAAGCTCATAAGTGTTAATTGTGGCTTTTTCTCTCATTAGCTTGTTTCACCTTTATATATAAATGTTTAATAAATAGAGTTGTGCGGTTTTTTGGTTAATAATTAGTTAATAGAAGTTTTCTTTAGTTCCTTTGTGATTAAGACGAGTACACATCAGGAATACTTAATTTGGCATACTATATGTATCACATTAATAAATATTTTGCTTATTCCTTAAAGAGCCTTAGGGTATATGGGATAAGTAGAATTCAATAATAATCCAAGACTGATAAAAGTTTGCTGCATCTTGCCGGCTCACAACCGATGTTACAGCCTTCTAAAAGGTCGAGGAAGTTACCGAGGTCGAAATATGTTTGCTACATCTTGTCGGAGGCGTGGCCGATGTTGTAGCCTTCTAAAGGACTGAGGTATAATAAAGTTGCTTAATTTTTGTCTTACTTTGTGCCTTAAAGAGCCTTCGGGTATATGGTGCAAATAAGATTGGTCCATTCATGTCTTAAAGAGCCTTAGGGTATATGACATGAATGGTGCCTTGCTTAAGTAGCCTAATAAAAGCCAAATTTTGGTTGCCTCGATGTGGGCTTTAATCTTGATGACATTTGATCTTTTGAAAAGGGCTAGGAGCTAATTATTGCGTTCTTACCATTACGCTTTATTTTCAGAATTAATAAATATCGAAACAAGTCTTAAAGAGCCTTCGGGTATATGACTTAAGTAAAATCTTGAGATACAAAAGTAGGATTTGCGGGAGGAAAAGTAAGTACACAATTAATATTTATGAGTAGTGTTAGTGTCATGACTTGTAATTAACAATGATCTTGTTTTTAAGCTTAGCATGGGAAAAGTGAAAAATCGGGGATGATGAAGTTATCTTTTTGACACTTAATTGTGCTTTTTATTCTATGATCCTAAAAGTTACCAATGAGGTAATGAAAACAATACATTATGTCAACACAAATAAATTGTAGTTAGGTATTAATTTATCAAGAAAAATCATAAAAAAGAAAAAAAAAGATTTGAAAAATAGGAATTCGGGTGTTTTATAACTTGTGATCTCTTAATTCTCTCAACAAAATTCTTTGCTACTTTTCAAAGGTTTAGTTTGGGAGATTTTCGAGGTATTTGGTTATAAGGCATGTGATATTGCGTGAGGACACGCAATCGTTTAGTTTGGGGAATTTATGTCTTCTCGCAAGCTCTTTATCCCCTGTGATCACAAAACAAACCAAAGCATAAAATCATTCTACAAGAGTTATGAAGTGTACAGGAAATACAAACCTAACTCACTTTCGTAGGAATCACGGTTGCATTTAGCATATGCAACAAGCCTTTTAAACCACTAGGTGGCCCAAATGGATGAGTTTAGGCTCGTGAGGGCTTCCAGAGAACATACCTGATAAGTGTAAAATACACATATCCTTTAATACCTAAAATAACCCAAATAAACCCAAAACAGTCTAAAAATGGCAAAAATGTGCTTGTATTTGTGTTTTGTGTGTGCAGGTACGGATATATCAAAAATCACAAGAAAACAGTCAAAAACGGGCAAGCACGGACACGAGAATCAGAAGAGTACAAAAAGAAGCCAAAGAATCAAAGCCGAAGCCAGAAAAGTCAAACCCGCAGTCAAATCCAGTCAACATGGTCAACAAAAAGTCAACCAATAAAAGACAAAACCCAAAAACATTCCATTTTCACCCTCCAAGTTTCACAAAAGTCCAAAAATAACCCCTCACCCCTTATTAGGCCTAAAAAAACCCTAATAACCACACCCGGACTCAAAAGCCCAATCCCTTAGCCCAATAACCCTTTAATAAAACCACAGGGACTACTCTTGCTATTTCCTAAACTTACCTTTTACACCTACACCTTTTATTACCAACCACAAGGGCCAAATATGCCATCTCTCAAAGTTTAAACCGAATTTCCCTTTACAGTTAAAACAAGCAGGAAATCATAGTTACTGTTCATCGTCACTATCATTTCACCATCCAGGGTAAAACATAGGGCAAACGCAAATTGATGGGCAAATCAGACAATTCAAGGGATCGTGTGCACAATGGCAGGGATATTATAGTCTAATCATTGCTCACTTAAGCTCTCTCTCAAGCATAAGGGCACGTCAGCTATGGAGAAAGCACACAAGTGATGGGTTTTTGTGCTAATCTACTCACAAAAGAAGCACAACATGTCACATCAAAGAATGACATGCTGGCAATCCTCTATCACACACAAATGATCAAACGGCTCTCGTTTACTCTCCAATGATTAAAGAATCCAATGGTGATAATTGATTAAGGATGGGGATCAAAGGCAAGCCTGGAAGCTTCCTCAACAGCCTGTAAAAGGCCCTCACTCTTCACACACACACACACGGTAGCTTTTAGATTTAAGTTTTAGCTTAATTTTCCTTTTAAAACCTTGTAACTCTCCTTTTAAGTATTGTAATCAATCTTTTTATTAATGAAATTCAGTTGTTTTTAATCTCTCAAAAGCTCTCTTATTTAAATTCATAAGCTCTCATTTTTCTTATTTGATGTTAAGCTAAATCTCAACAAGCTCATATAAGCTCTTTCAGTCTATAAGCTGAAATTAAGCTTACTTAATCCAGCCTTAATCATATCTAAACTTATTTCTCAACTCTCAAGAGTCTCTAAGCTCTTGATGGATTAACTGAACCTAATGGTAACTTAGAATATTTAAAATCAGCTACAATCATATATTACTTTTGTTTAGAAATGGAAACTTAAGGAAGGGAGCTTAATTCGGAAAGAGCTCCCAAGACTTATATAACCTACTTAATAATAACTAAGGACTTGTAGCTGCCTTAATTGGTTCCTCTTGTTTAGCTAGAGGCCAAAGTAAGTTTCACTTTTAATTCCTTTTTATTCAAGCTTAGGTAATTTGCTTAAAAACTTAGATCTGCTTATTTGCTTATATTGTATGCTTATTAGTGCTTATTTGAATTTCATTTAGCTTATTAGACTAATTAGTTAATCTGCTTTTTAGCTTAAGAGATATAGGATATTAGTTTAATATTTAGATTGTTATAAAACCATAAAAACACCAAAAATTTAGTATAATCTTAGATCTTAAGTTTTAGCTAAATCCAGTTGTTAGTATATGCTTAATAAGTTAGTTATAAGCTAATTTTTATCTGGTAGTTAGTACTTGTTAATTAGATTTGCAATTTAAGTTTAAAATCATTTCTGTCAAAATGGTAAAGGGGGTTTTGGTATAAGCAAGTTTGACCAACAAAAGTCAATTATTTTTTGGCAAAACACTTTGGTAAGCTGAGTTTTAATAAGAAATCAAGTTTTAAAAAGGTTTGAGTACTTAGATTTTAGTCTAAATGAATTTGTGGCTTATTATGCATGTTCTGCACCAGGTAAGGATTTTAGCTTATGTTTTTAATTGCTTCATTTTGATCCAAGCTCTTTGAGCTTTTGATTGTGCTTGAATTAAGTTAAACACTCTAAAAGGAGTGTGTCCAAGTGTAAGGATTACCCTTTTAGGTTACCTGCCTAATTGGTTTTGTGCTTGTGCATCAGTGCACCACAGAACAGCTTAGTTCATGCTGTCACTTTTGGCTCACATTTGAGCTAAGTAATTAAGGATTTAAGTTTTACAAATTTTTTAATAGGATATAGTTTTATGATATAGTTAAATATAGTTTAGAGCTTAAATCTCATTTCCAAGTAAGGTTTACTATATTACAATTGAGATTAAAAGTCATTAAAAAATCTTGAAAAACTAAAAAACAGTAGGTAATAAAGTAGATTCCTTTAAATTGTTAATTTAGAGCTTAAGGTATTTGGTTTATATAGCTAAATAGATATTTTTAGTAGTTTGCATAAGTTCTCATAAGCTCTTAGTCTAGAATTGCTTATTGAGCTTTTAAGCTTAATTGGTTTTTGTACTATTTGGCTTAATCTCTGAGTTTGCTTGTTTCATGATCATTTTCAGTAGCTTAAAAGAGTTCCTAGCTCTATTTTCTTTTCTGAATTAGCTTAAGCAAAGTTATAAGCTAATTAGAACATCTTTTGTTTGCAATTTGGACTTATTTTGAGCTTTTTATAGCTTAATTAGTAAAAACAAAGGGAAAGCCCTTGTTTTCTTGTAATCCAGCTTAAAGATAAGCTCTTTAAGAGCTTATTAGTGGATTTCAGCCCTAAGAGTTTTTGTTAAAATTGTTCACCTTAGCTTATTTTATAACTTTGCTTCTTTAAGTTTTTGCTAAAAAACACTTTTTAGTTTCATCTTATTTTTAAGCTTAAAAAAAGGACTTACTTGTAAACGGGCAAGCCACAGGGTGGTATTGTAATTTTCATCATTTGTTAGGTTAACTCAGTTAGTTCCCCCGTTTTGTCCCATTTGGTTTCCACTGTTAGTCCTTTAGGGCTTTTCATAGTTATTCCTCAAGTTAGTTATAATAATTAGTTAGTTTTATTAATTTTAATTGATAATATAGGATTTAGTTTTTTAATTATGTTTAATTTAAAGTATAATAAAAAAGTAAAAATTATGGCATTTTATTTTTCATAAATATTTGCAACTTTTTTGTTTTTCTAGTATAAGTTTTATAAAAATTTTTAGGGTTTATATTTTTAGCATTTTTAATTATTTTTTAAGCTTTTAATTAGTTTTAAATTTTAAGAAAATTCTATCTTAAAATCTAAACAGTCAAAAATATATTAAAAAAATTATTTTTTCTTTTACTTATTTTACTTAGAAAAATATAATTCAATTATTTTTCTATTTCTATTTATATTTAGATTTAAATTAGATTAAAAAGTTTTTAATTAATAAAAAATTCAAAAGATAATCAAAAAAAATATTTTTTTCTTTTTCTAAAATTTTCTTTATCCTAATTTAGTTAGAAACTTAGTTTGCAATTTAGGGTTTAATTTTTAGTCTTATTTTCTTAAATAGTTCGCGTTTATTTTGATTTCTGTAATTGATTTTCATATTTTTAATATGCCTTTGAAAGTTTCATTTTAAGGTTGCTTTTTAATTATAGTCATAGAATCAATAAATCATCTATTCCTTAGTCAAGAACAAATAATCAAGCTTAAACGAGTTTTAATTTCACTAGTCCGTGGAGAACTCGACCCCGGGTGATCATATTTACCCGGTTAAATATACGTATTATATATTATATTATATATATTTTTGAGAGTGAATTTTCCTTAGGGAATTTTCTTAATTGCTCTTAAGGTTATATTAGTATATATATTTTATAGTGTATTAAAACTCAACAATCAGTTTTTGGCGCCGCTGCCGGGGACTAGTGTTTAAGATTCCTTCGTTTTTAGTTTATTTGGTTTGAAGATCCTTTCACCCTCGAAAGTTTCATTCTTGTTTTATAATTCAAAAATCCAAAAAAGTAAAAAAATATTTTCCTTTTCTTTTTAGTATAAGTAAAAGATAAAAAAAATAGAAAAATCAAAAATATAAAAAAAAATCTTCCTTTTTAATAAAGAAAAAAAAAGTCACCAATTGGTAAAAATACCAAAATATAATACTCTCAACGGAGGTATTATCATAATCAATTCCGGTGAACTTGTTGGTTCCCAAATCGAACTAAAGATTTAACACTTGCCATTTGTGTCTCTACGAAGTACGGCTCACCTTGAAAAGCAATTTTTGAGAGCTACCGTGAAGTAGTTGATTATTTGGTTTAAGTCTCTTCCGTGTAACCGTTAAAATTTGTTGTGTTAATAAATATTCAAAAAAAAATTAGTGTAAAGTTTTGCTTTTTGATTTTTAGTTTTTCTTTTTATGCGCACTCGTTCGCAATCTCGAAGACGTCGTCAACAACAAACTCCTCCGGTTGTTGTTGAAAATTTTGATTTAGAAGAACCAATTGTCGATCAAAACATTGTTGCAATGGCCGATAATCGAACGATGGCCCAAATGTTACAAGCACCCATCGAGGGGTATGAAGATGCTATTGTTGTTCCACCGATTAATGCTAACAATTTCGAGCTTAAACAACCTTTAATCAATCTTGTGCAAAGCAATAAGTTTACGGGTAGACAAGACCCTCACAATCACCTTCGATTCTTCAACAAGGTCACTTCAACGTTTAGACATCCCGAAGTTCCGAACACTTCGATCAAGCTTTTGCTTTTTCCTTTTTCTCTAGACGGTGAAGCCCGAGATTGGTTAGACAAGGAACCTCCTAGATCAATTCTCACATGGGACGACCTTGTTTTAAAATTCATAAATCAATTCTTCCCACCTTCGAAAACAACTTACCTTCGGAATGAAATCACTACTTTTTACCAAAAACCAAACGAAACTTTCAACGAAGCATGGGAACGTTTTAAAGGACTTCTTCGTCAATGTCCTCATCATGGTTTCTCGGAATTACATCAACTTGATACGTTTTATAATTCCTTGAATACCAATGATCAAGATGCCTTAGATTCCGCCGCGGGTGGCAATTTTCTAGATAAGATGCCTCGAGAAGGTTTAGCCATAATCGAAAGTAAATCAAAAGTGCGTTACTCAAGAAGTCGTCCAAATGATTCAAGAGCAATTACGAATGCTCCGTCTTCTACTTCTTCACCTTCTAATAATTCTTTCGAGATTCAACAAATGGCCGCCTTACTTGAAGACAAAATGAATATTCGAATGAGCCGTTTAGAGAAAGCGATTAGTGAAAAGAATGCTACGACTCCTGCTACCGTCAAAGCAGTCGAGGAAGTTTGTGTCACATGTGGTTCAAACCATAATTTCAACAATTGTCCGTTAACTAGGAACGATTTTCCCGTTTTTCAAGATAATATTCATCAATTCCAACAAACCGCCGCCGTTGGCAATTTTGTTCAAAGGAATCCTCCTAATTTGGCAAACCAAATGAGACCACCCGGTTTTAATCAACCAAATGTTCAAAACAACCAAGGAAACCAAAGCCGATATCAAGGAAACAATTTCAATTCGAATCAAAACCGTGGAGGCAATTTCAACCAAAACCGTCAAAACAATCAAGGAGCCGTTTATCAAGCCCCACCATACCAACCACCAACAAATCAACCTTTGGTTAATCAAGCTTTACCTCCTGTTTCACAAATTCAAGGTGTGTCTAAAACGGATTTTGAAAGTTATGCTAAGGCTAATGATGCGAACATGAATAACTTGCAAATGAAGTTTTATAATTTTCAAAGGAACCAAAATGATTTTCAAAGAGTTTACAATGATTCTCAAAAGAAGCAAGATGATTTTCAAAAGATGATGCTAAGTTTTATGCAAAACTATCATACCAACCAAGCTTCAAGTTCAAGTTCGTTACCAAGCAATACCATTCCAAACCCTAGGAACGAAGCCAAGGCAATTACCACACGAAGTGGTGCCTCATATGATGGACCTCCAATTCCACCGCCAGTGGTGGAAAAGGAACCCGAGGTGACAAAGGATACGGAGCTACCTAGCACCGAAGACATCCAACCTCCTTTGGTCTAAGATCAAAACAAAAACAAAGAACCAATCAAAGAGCCTTCTTTTGCTCAAAAGACCAAGACTAGTTTGCCTTACCCTTCAAGACTTGCAAAAGAGAAAATTCATGAAAAGGATGATATCCTAGCTTCAAAGTTTATGGAAATTTTCCTTAATCTTCACTTTGAGCTTAAGTTTCGATGACGCTCTCCATTCATGTGCCTAAATTTCTCTGATGTTCCAAAAAGATCTAATCACAAGACAAGTTAATCGAGTTAACCAAGACACCTTTGAATGAAAATTGTAGTGCTGAATTTTGACCTCAAAAATGTCTTCCGGAGAATCTAGGTGACCCCGGTCGATTTCTTATCCCATGTGATTTTTCGAAGTTTGATAATTGCTTAGCCCTAGCCGATTTAGGTGCTAGCATAAATCTCATGCCTCTTTCCATTTGGAAAAAGCTTGACCATTCCCTGGCCCTAAATGATACAAAAATGGTGTTAGAATTAGCCGACCGAACAATTTCCAAACCAACCGGTGTAGCCGAAAAAGTTTTTGTCAAGGTAGGAAAGTTCTACTTTCTGGCCAATTTGTTGTTCTTGAAACTCATAGCCACCTCGAGTAACCATTGATACTCGGAGACCTTTTCATAGACGGCTCATGCTTAATGAATGTAATGAAGGAGAGATAATGCTTAGAAAAGATTAATCAATCTTTAAACCCTTAAATGTGGTGATACCCTTCCCCCCCCCCCCCCCCCACCTATAAATATTTTTTTTTTATTCCCCCCGAACAACAATCTCGATCGATGAAGAAAGTTTGTATATTATTGATGACACTTGTGGAGAATACTCACAAGAAGTTTTAGGATTTTCGGACGAAATTGCATATGGCAATCCTTCTCCCGGATAACAATCTGATTGTTTCAATTCTTCTCTGACTCTCACTCCTTTCAGGATAGTGGATTTTTCTACCGTTTGGAAGAAGCAGATACTTTCTTGCTCTATCTCGATGATCCAACATTAACCGGAAGTTGATAAGCTTAATATGACCCAGAGGGGGACCTTCTCCTTCTCCGAAATCTTCTTCTCAATAGTTGATCCTTCGCCGCACCGAATCAAAAAATTACTTACCAGAAATCAGGAAAGAGCTTAAAGTTTGTAAATCCGCCGAATCATCAATCGATGAACCACCTGAGGTTGAACTTAAGGACTTACCACCTCATCTCGAATACGCATTTTTAGCAGATAATAACAAGTTGCCTGTCATAATTGCTAAAGATTTGAGTGTATCCCCCAAAGCACTATTGTTTTCATCAAGGTAGTTTTGCAACTTTTCAATACTTGAGTCAAATGATGCGTTTGCTTTCATTAATTGGCTTTAAAATTGTTTGTTTCCCCGTATCAAGAGTTTAAATTAGCAATTAAATAAGCAAGCCAGCACGCTCATCAACACATTTGCAAGCATTTTGATCAACTGTTTATCATAAAGTACGTATATTTTGAAGAATCAGGAGTACAATGCTAACCTCCTTCTCAAAACATATGTGTCGTTAATGGATTCAGGTTGCTCAGAATGTCGTCTCACATTGTCATACACATTACTTTCATCATGATTTTGTACCTGTTCCAATGGCTGACCAGTAGAACTGGATTCTTCAGGTGAGACCTCCTGAATCTTTGCCATGTAGCTGTAATGTGCTTCCAATTCCTGTTCATCAATCTCTTCATCCGTGTCCTCTAGCCAATCAGCTTGCTCAGCTTGCAGAGGAACACCTTGTTCAGCTTGTTTGCACATCATCATCTTTTCCTTGTGATACGCGTAGTCTTTAACCCGCTTTGGCTTCCTGCATTCCTTTGCATAGTGCCCATATCCCTTGCAGTTAAAGCACTGTATCCCAGTCTGTTGCACTACCTGACTGCCTACTGTTTCCCTAGCCCCAGCAACTGTCATTGTCCTTTGATTCCCAAACTGCCTTGACTGATTGTCATTGTTATACCTTGGTGTGGTATCTTCAGTCTTGTTCCTGGAGTTTGAAGAAGTTCGAAGGTTGTTGTTGGTAGGTTTGTAGAGCTTCTTGAAATACTTTGCAAGGAGTGCCAAATTCTTTTGCATTTCCTTGTCCCTCTGAGCTTGTTCAGGATCACTGTCTTCTTCAGAGACAGACTCAGATTGAGGTGTAATTGGTTTGGCGATCTCTTTGCCTTTGTGTCTGGTAGATGCACTTGGTCTTGTGGAAGATGATGTTGCATTTGATCTTTGAGGTTTTGGTGCTTGATAGTAATTATCTGAATATGGTTGAGCAGCCGCAATGAGTGCTAATGGATTTGCACTTTTGGCTATTCTCTCAGCACGGATATCATTAACCTCCAGTTGAAACTGCTTCAGAATGTCAAACAGTCTGTGATATGAGACGGTGTCTATCTTTTCTGATTGCTTGACAATCGTCACAAATCTTGACCATTCTGGTTGAAGTTGTTGAAGAAATTGAACATTCACTTGCATTGTTGTAACTTGCAAGTTGTTCCTTGTCAACTCATTCATCAATTTGTAAAACCGTGAGTAATACGACTCCATGGATTCTCCATCTCGAGAAGTAAACTTCCCAAATTCCCAGAACAGATTGGTCTTTACATCTTGTACGTTCAACGATTCACCCTGTTGTAGCCTTTCAATGGCTATCCACATTTCATTTGCTGTGTTGCAAGCATCAACAGTTGAGTAGATTTCATCTCCAATACCGGTTAAAAGCAAGAAAATTGCTTCCTTTTCAGACTGAAAGTGTTCTTTGTTCTCTGGAGTCATGTTCAATATTGTTTCGACTGATGTATGTTGTGGAACTGCAGGACGACCTTCCGCTGCCTCAACAGCTTGAACTTGTACAGTGGTTGGCACGTAGGGACCACTTAGTATGCTCTTTTTCAGTCCGCCACCATTTGGTTTTGTGTCAATGTACCGTAGAAAACGTGATCTCCATTGTGAATATCTTCCTGGTCCAAGCATTGGTGGACGATCTTTCGAACCAGCTGCCATGATATTATTGTGCATTTGACTATCTGTTGAGGATGTGTTGACTGGAGTAGACATGATGAATGAATGGCTATCAATTATGAAGTGTGAAAGATTTTGTTGGATCTTAAGTGGATGTGATGTGATTGAAGTTGTGGTTGTGTATGCAATTCACGTTCACGGGATTTTACACGTCTATGATTAAAACTGATAAATGAATTAACAGGATTTTACAAAATCAATAGAAAACCGTGAATGATTTGATTCGGAATCAGCGGCCAATGATTTAATTGTATAAAAACAGATAATTGTCTGGCTAGGGTTACAGCAGATTGTTTAAATAGGCTCACCAAACTGAAACGGGCCTAAAAATACAGATGGGCCGTGAGCTAGAACAAAAACAAGTCTAACACAAATTCCAAAAAAATGAAAAATGTCAATAACTCATAGTAAACGAGGGTTAGATTGAGTTGTTTTAGAGAGAGAAAGAAGAGAGAGGTTAGAGAGAATGAGAAAAAGAAGAAGATTTTTATATATTGAAACAACTAGCTTTTTCTAAAGAAGAAAAAGCTTATATACCCCGTCACGTTAAAGGTACGCGCGGGATATTTAACTAGGACCCGGGCTTAGGTTTTGCTTGGGATTAAACCCGTAACATATACAATATTAGATTAACTATCGAGCCCGATTCCCGATAATATTCTATTACAACATTAACTAATTAATTGACCGAGACTTAAATACATAATGAACGAACTTCATGTTCGACTCAATATTTTGAGGCTAACAATCTCCCCCGAAGTGAGTTCATTGATGACACTCCTTCATGAGATCAATGAGATTGCTTTTGTCGTTAAGCTCATGTGGTCTTGGTCTTTCTCTTTGTTCTTAGTTGTAGGCTTGTTCCTTCATGCTTTGCGATCTTTACTTTTGGCCTTCGTCATTGTCTTTATCGTCTATGCCATCTTGCGATCTTGATCAAAACGCAACCTATTATCAAAACGCAACTTATTATCAAAACGCAACTTATGATCAAAACGCAACTTATGATCAAAACGCAACCAAGAACTTTGCCAGAGAGTCAAAACGCAACGACAAAATATACGACTTTTTCCACCAAAAATTGCCTAAAAATTACCATTTTTGGCCTTTTAACTTGATTTCTCTTGCACAATTAGTCAACCTTATGCTAATCTGCTTAAAACAGGAACATTCACACATCTAAGCACAAAAATCCGGGTTTGATTTTTTTTTTGGCTTCAAATGACACACGAAAATGACACACGAATTTGAGCTTGTTCAACCACGAATCCACACGTAGCTCTGATGCCAATTGTAGGATCCCGATCTACACTTTCACTTCATATTACGAACCACGAATCGAACCAAGAAACTAGAAAAGAGATAATGGTTTAGAGAGAGAAAGAAGAGAGAGAATTGAGAGAGAAAAAGGAAAAGATATTATTAGAAATAATGAGAAGAGATATTTTTCTAAGTGAAAAATATCTATATATACCCCTACACATTTAATGTGACGCGCGGGATATTTAACTAGGACCCGGGCTCAGGTTTTGCTTGGGATTAAACCCGAAACATATACAATATTAGATTATCTATCGAGCCCGATTCCCGATATTATCCTATTACAACATTAACTAATTGATTGATCGAGACTTAAATACATAATGAACGAACTTCCAGTTCGACTCAATATTTTGAGGCTAACAAAGTCGTATAATAGCAAACGGATTTTTGCACCGTCAAACTTGTTTTACCGGAACCACTTATATTAATCCTACGTGGACATGCCATGTAGGATTCCCACTAACACCACTAACGATTGTTTGCAACGTTAGGCTTTTTAGCCAACGAACGTTTGTAACGTTATTCCTTTATACTAACGGCCATTTATATTTTTTTTCTAATTATTTTGAAAACTTATACACGTTTCTATACACACATTTTTATACACGTTTTTATACACACAATTATATACACGTTTTTATACACATTTTTATACACGTTTTTATACACATATTTGTATACACATTTTTAAACAGTGTAAAAAATGTATGTATAAAACCATGTAATAAAATGTGTGTATAGAAACGTGTATAAAAAGTGTGTATAAAAACATGTATAAAAATATGTGTATAAAATCGTGTATAAAAATTATATACACGTTTTTATACACATATTTTTATACACATTTTTATACACGTTTTTATACACATATTTGTATACACATTTTTAAACAGTGTAAAAAATGTATGTATAAAAACATGTAATAAAATGTGTGTATAAAAACGTGTATAAAAAGTGTGTATAAAAACATGTATAAAAATATGTGTATAAAATCGTGTATAAAAATGTGTGTATAAAAACGCGTATAAAAATGTTTGTATAAAATGTCTGTATAAAAACGTGTATAAAATGTGTGTAAAAATATGTATAAAAACATGTATAAAAATGTGTGTATAAAAACGCGTATAAAATTGTGTATAAAAACGCGTATAAAAACGTGTGTATAAAACGTGTATAAAAATGTGTGTATAAACACGTATGCATAAAAACAATTTTAAGTAAAAAAAGTTTATAATTTTTTTTGTAATATTTAAATTTTGTTTACATTTAAAAAAATTAGTTTATAAATTTTTTGTAATTTTAATGGAGCAAACAAAGTTTATAAAAAATTTCGTCTTTTTAAGAAAAAGTTTATAAATTTATCGTAATTTTAAAAATTTTGTTTATATTTTATAAAATTAGTTTATAATTTCTTTTTTAATTTTAACGGAACATATTAACGGAAGTTAAGCCTAAGGACTATGGGTGTAATGTTTTGCAAAGTTAAGGACTGACAATGTAATATGAAACCACCAGGGGCAGTAGATGCAATTTTTTTTCAAGTTATTTTGAGGAAGTCGAGTGTTTTTGGGTTTTGATGACGATATGCCCGATATTTACGTGGTCGTACCCGGACTTTTTCTTGGCCGGATGTTTACCCAACAAAGTTCAACTTGAGCAGGGACTGCTATTCGTGATACAAATGTTACTATAGTTTTGACATCCCGTTGTAACGCGTGGGGTTCATCTCCTCGTTATATATCCAAAGACCTTTTATGCTATTCGATCTCTCTTTGGTTTTGCATAACCAAATTGATATTTCGATGATAACAATTGGTTATGCATATATCAAAAGACCCTTTCTTCTATTCTCTCTTTGGTTTTGCATAACCAAATGAAAAATGATACCCATGTCTAAAATGTATGCTTAAAGAGATACAACAAGATTAAAAATGTGTATCAAAGGTATAAATTAGGTGAGAAATTATACATATAATGTGTCAAATGATGAATTGGTTAGGCATGAAATTATGCTTATATTTTAGAAAATTGCTATAACCACATACTCATTTACAAAATAGTTTCCACAAAATAAGGTGTAACAAAATGATTTGTCTTGAAACAAAAAGTTAATGAAGAAAGTAATAATTGATCTAAGTGACATGTTACATTATTTTGTGAAAGTTTTTTTAAATATTATTTTAAGTCTTCATATCATTGACTCATTGCTCTATCCAAATTGATATTTCGATGACAACAATTGGTTTTGCATATATCAAAAGAGCCTTTCTTCTATTCTCTCTTTGGTTTTGTATAAACAAACCTGAATGGTTAGTCGATTTTTTTAAAGGCTATTTTTTGACAGGCAATGGTGAATCGATTTTTAATCTACAAGATTACTATATACTACATCTAAATGTGAGAAGCAAACATATCAACTTGTTTAAAACGACTTGAAACGAGGAAGACTCAAAGCATTGATGACTACAATTGTATGATTTTTTTAGAACGACAATTTTAACCATCTCACATGTTTTAAGTAGGACTTGAACACACAAGCTATTTGGTATGATTAGATCTTAGATCCTAAACTGTTTGTAACCTTTATATAGAAATCCATCGTTCAAAAAAATAAGTCATATATTGGCATTTAGGGCCTTGAAAAATTGTAGAGTCTAAAACACTTGCTTTAGATCTTATGGTTAAACGTGCATGTATCGGTGTGTATGGGGTGTAGCTATACTATGAGCTCCATCGCATGGATTCGTTTTAAGTTATTTGAATTGTGAACCACCTTCCACTATCGAACGACACTGTTCTGTATATTAAATTTATGGAGTTGTGTTGTTTCATTATGTATTTTCAAATATGGTTCTGATCAGCTATATATGTGCAGGGGATATTCAAATAACAGAAAGTCATTTCATAAGTTTTAGTATGCGTTATATATATATATTCGTACAGGTTTAAACTGTTAGTCATAGTGGTCCACCGGTCCCCCAACCATATTAATGTCAAAACATATCGGATGAATTCACCCAAATAATGCTGTTAAAACGAAAGATACGTGAGCATGCAATACTGCCCAATGCTACTTTGTATACAAGAACAGTAAAAGACGAACTTAGATTTAAGTATTGTCTATGAGATCCCACAAATACACCATAACAAGAAATTAAAAATGAACTCACAACTGAACAGCAACATGCGCTTTTTAGGTAAAATTAAAACATACGAGTACTTCACAAGACCACAATAGAGAACAATGCACTTTTGACACACATACTAGTGAAGCTATGGTTACCACAACCGTTTTCAAGGAATTGAAACTGGACCAACACTATCTTCTCCAGCACCAGGTCCTCCGCCACCAATGCCACCACCACCAAGAACCGGTAAGCCAGCAAAACCGTTAGCTAGACCTCCAATAGTTCCTATACCTCCGGTCGGTACACCACCTCCACCATATCCGTAACCAGCACCAATGCCCCCAATCCCATTTTCGTTACCAATGCCAGCCCCAATGCCACCCGCACCAATGGGTTTGCCATCATTACCAATGCCAGAATAGCCACCTAGTCCACCGAAAGTGAATACGTTCTTTTGGTCAGTGAGACCAACGGCATTTTTGTTAGTCTCACTTGGAACGTCTCTAGCAGTAGTAGTACAAACTACTATTGCTAGAACAACTAGTAACATGAAACACGATTTAGCCATATATTCGTTGGACCTTAAGCTAGATACTTGGATATGAGTGTGTGTGTTTGATGCAGGTATTTGGAATGTGGGCATGCGCTTTTTAAAGACAAAAGGGGCAGCATGAAACAGTTGAGGGAAGTAAATGACCTTGATTTCTTTGGCAATACATTGCGGATAAAAAAGAAAAAAAAACATCTATAAACCCTCAATTTCATGGTTTTTATTTGTCTTTTACACCTCAATCATTTATTGTCATTGTTCTTATTTTATTCTCATGACATTTCATCCGTACTCAATTGTCTTTTTGTTTTGTTATTTACCACAAATTTTAGTTGGTCGGGTGTTACCAAACTATAATTTCTAAGAACATCATGTGATACCACATACGTAGTATATGCATACGTTGATCATGTTTTACTATCTGTCTTCCACCGGCCATCACGAACGTCCAATTGACTGTCAAGGAGAGTTTTCATATAATAGGTCATAGGTTCAATACTATCTCCTGACTAAAGGATACTGGAACATGAGTTCATTTCCTGCGGCTAGGTCCTTGAGAAAGAGTATGTCGACACTGAAAAAGATGCACGAGGTCATGGGCCGATCAAACCTTCTGAGGAACCATATTTTGATGAGATTGCAAGTATATTTACATGTAAATGATCTAGAAAAGGCTTATTTCTACAAGTGAAAAGTAATAGTAGTATATATCATGATGTCTTTATCATTTGAACAAATTGGTAACAAATGAACACGTAGTATTATAAATATGGATATGCATGGAAACAATGAATGGCGTAAGGATGAAGGTATGCAGTTACTGCAATCATGCATATGCTCTCAATTGCCCACTATACCAAACACCAACACATTTACTGCACTTTATGAATATATGTCAGAATGCAACGACGGCATTCATGGAAGAGGGCCCATTTTCTGCACGAATCGATATGGGGATTGGGGACAGCAGGATATGAGGAGTAAATAGAGCCATGTGTTTCAATGTTTCATATTATCTGAATGAACGGCATGCATTCACTATCCAGTTAGATGTTTTCTATAATTCACAAATTTAAAAAAAGGTTGATTTTTCGACCAAAACATCATCGCCACAAACAACTAACATTTTAGTTTAAGCCCAAAATATCATCGCCGGTTACACCTTTGCCCAAGTTATACTAATATCCAAACACCCTAAGGCCATCCACGACGCTCCATATATGCTGGATCGTTTAATACAAAAAGAACTACAGCTGATGACACCTTATTAGTGTGAAAATTTCTCTAACATTTATATGCATATTACCCAACCTATAATGAAGGAACTCAATTTACACGATATGGGTGGGCATTGTTATGAAGTTTCTGATTATTATTTGTATGCTATATTATATTGCTTCATTCCATAGTTATTGTTCGTTATCGTTATTTCATTTCATGTTGTTCTAAATTAGTTGTCTATTTTTAAAAATAAATTAAGAGTTTAGTTCGAGTTTATTATATTAGTCTCACTTAAGGTTATTATTACAAACATTAAAGAAGATTTAAATTAGTTAGTTAAGGGTAAAACTGTCATTCTACAAAAAGTAATAAAAAAAGTTATAACGATGACGTTTTTCTTGAACTGTGTGTTTTTTGTCTTTTGACAATAATTTTAGGACGGGGTAGTATTACTTTACTGATGATGTGACGCCGGTTGATTTAATCTCATATGACTCAATGCATTGTAGAAATTTTAGAAAAACATGACATGTTGACGTAGCATTGACGTCATGATCGATGTGAACTCAAAATGATTCAATGCATTAAGGAATCATAACATCTTAAATTTGAGTGCATATTTGTTTCTTCTTTTTTGCTCCTATTCATGTATCAAAACACAAACAATCTTCTTTTTTCTTTTAACATGCATGATATATGCAGGTGGGTTCAACTTTATATGCTTCATTTATACTGATCAATATAATATACCGCGAAACTTAAACTAAAATACTTCAATTCATTTGTTTTAGCTAGTGTAGGTTTATTTTTATGTTATAAATGTGTTTTTTTAAGTAGTACGTGTTAGTTCAACATACCGTATGTTTGTTTTCGCAAAGTGTTTGTTATCAACTATTTAGCATACCATAACGTAACCATTTTTATATGTTTCATATGGTAATAAATTGAAGCTCAAAAAATGGAAAATAATATCTTTTCGCATAGCTATTTTCTGAGTATAAAACCTTAAAAAGCGAAAACAACTATGATAAAGAGTTGAGATACGTGAAAGGCAGAGGTGTACATCAAACAGATACAACATTTGAGGTCCGAGGACCAAGTCTAACAATTGGACCTTTTTTCATACAAATTGCACACGCTTTAAAATGTGTCAACCGTTTGATGATTTTGCTCTCTTTCACTCGTACATTCTGTTTTCTTTTTTACCACAAAAAATTAGTGAAAATAGCCATTTTTTCAGGCCTTCATTTTCCTTAAAAACATATAATCATGTACACACAAGAGAACACATCAAAAGGTAGAGAACAAAATCCAATATTCGAAAAAGTTAAACGAAAATGGCAGGACTCGCAGCAAAAAAGTTCCAAACCACCCACACCCTGGTTCGCGCCGCATGGGTTTCTAGGGTAACATCTACCCATCAGGTTCCTCTAATTTCACCTTTGTTGTGAACATTTTATGATTCAATTAAGACATGACAAAATGGACACATTGGTATCGTTACTATCCAAATGATCAATCTTTTTCTAATAATAGGTGCGGTTTTCCTCTTCATCGGATGCAGCCAAGCATGGCATTGAGAAGCTGAAGAAGGTCAGCGAAGAAATAAAAGAGAAGGCAGCTTCTCACACCGGTTATGTAAGTGTTCACAATCGTCTGTATCATTAGAAAATTGTCTGTCAGTTAGAAAAAATTATAATTAATCAAATGACACAATTGTTTATCTGCTAGATTTAATATACGAGCGGTGATTGACGTGTTTAATCATACGTCTTTCTATTTCATATATGAATCAGCCAATTGTTCTACCCTTGCTTGTTTTGTATCTCACTAATTAACTTGATTCATTATGAAGGCCACAAGCCAATCGAAAGAAGCCGCTGGAAAGGCAGAGAACATAGCCGAGAAAGCAAAGCAATCGGCACAAGAAGCGTGGGATGCCACAAAGGATACTGCCCATAAAGTGCAGAGCACAGTGGCAGAAAAAGCTGAAGAATCTGCCACCGTTGTTAAAGATAATATTGAAGCAGCAAAACGTAGCTTAAACAACAAAAAATAAAATTTTCAATCAAAAAATCTATAATGCTTCGTGCAAGTTGTAATTTTCAATTCTATGATCTTCTATATTATTCAAAAGTGTTTTACCATTTCAGTATGTATTATATATTACTCATAGTCACTGGAGTCATGTAACTATATATTATTCGATGCTGTAAATTAATATTTGTTGATAACGAGTTGGAATATGACCCGCACGTTGTGGCGGGGTTTCTCTGTATCGGTAGATTTATTATTGAAGGTACAAAACGTAGTGTATATCGGAAATTATTGAAGCCCAATAGTAATGTGCTCATATCATAAACTAATAAACATCATACTCCACTTACTTTTATTGTCGAAATTTTGTAAAGGCAACATTCTTAACAATGTACTTCTAAAATATACATATGAAATTTGGTATAAAATTCAAGAAACTAAACATGCCCTGAAGAAAACTATCTGGTAAAAATGATGTTGGAACACATGTACAATCTGTTTGCCTTTTTATTCTTTATTTCTCTTGCCTTTCTATCTGCTACCATGTACGTCTTTCGTGTTCCAGAGGACTCTGCGCCGACTCTTCTACCTAACAATCTTCGACGTCCTTCCTAGCTACGCTTATAGTACGGGGTATTCATGGTTGTTCATTACGTTCAATGTTCTTATTAAATATCCAAGGACTAACAACATAAAATGAGAAATTAACAAACAACTGAAAAAGTGCCGCAAACAAAAGTAAACAGTGAACGTACCTAGCTACTCAGAATCCGCAGGTGAGTATATTAGAATAACACTATCCGGGAAGTCCTTCCGTTGTCTAGCAAGCGAGTATTAGTAATATGCAAGCAAAGACAACGATTGTTGCAGAATGGAAACCGTGGGTGCATGAACATCATCTGATAACCTATTTGACTTTTCTGGTTCGACAAATGTAAATAACACAATTTTGTTATCCTCTGCCTGTGTGCTTGAAAATGTGTTAACAAAATAACATATCCAAACAGCCCCTTATTGAGACATATGACTGTTGCGGTTGTCGAAAGGGACTTCTACAAGAAGTTTTACAACTCCCTAGGCAGTGTACTTAACCGTTGTAGTGTAGTATAGGCAAGACTCGGGGGTTGTTATCGTTCTTTAGGGGAATAGGTTGGGAAGGCTTGATCACGGTCTAACAGAATTCTAAGGGTTGAGAGAAGATTTTTTTTGTGTTTTTATATTTATAAGAAAGCAGGTAAATCATATATTTGAGAGATTGGTTGGTTTTAGCTATTAAACTAAATATAAACTACGCTATTGGTGATAACAATATAATAAAAGATTGTGTTTATTTAATCATGTATTACTACCTAGATTGTTTCTCCTAGTGTTGTTGCTTTGTCATACTTGTGATGATCTATGTAATTATTTCCTAAGTCATGAATGGATTATACGAACCCGCCGTCTATTTAATATTCTGTTAAGGCAACGCACAAGTAAGGTAGTATGAAGACTATTACAAAGCCCCTAAGAGTATATTAAATGCATTTGAAATATATTAACAGTGGATCAACCATATAAGGGGAAAGGTAGTATGAAGACTGTTACCCGATAGTATCCTTTCTACACAATCATGTTTTCTTAGACATATCAACAGCGATACAGACAAAAGCTGGTTTTCTAAGACCTAACATGCATATTCATCACAAGAAGCAACACCATTAAGATCTACATCCTAGGTTTCATACAATCATAAATAAACACAATAGAAGATTTAACCAAACATGTTAAAGATAAAATGAGAACATATAAGAAACACACAACAAGACATATTGAATGATTAAGATAGTTTTACTTGATTAAAGCATGAATTAAATGAAGTACAATAGGGTTTTGAGGCTCTAAATCGTCCTTAACAGCGGCTAAACGAACTAGGGTTCGTCCCTTTCTTTTACTCTAAAGTTACACACCTAAAACTCTAAAAACGGATTTGTATTTATTGGAAAATCGCTGCGACGACGTTGCGTGTTAATCGTGACGCCGTCATGAATAGAATATTCTAGATAATGGGCTGGGTCGTACAATCTGACGCCCTCTGAAAATCTTGTGACGCCGTCTTGAGATGGGTTGTGACAGTGTCACGTGTAATCTGTGACGCCGTCTCCAGCTACTGAGTAGAAATTCTTGAGAGATGTTGGTGTAGGTTCGTAGTCTTGTCCATTTCTTTTCCAAATGAGCCCAAGTCACATGTATTTCCTCCAAATGCCTTTCAAATGCTAAATACCTAAAAAGGAACGATTAAATACCTATTTTGGGCATAAATACACGATTTAAGAGGTTAAACGACCCCGAAAAAGTATATAAAATAACACCTCATCAAATACCCCTACATTTGGGTTTGCTTGTCCTCAAGCAAATGGGCTTTTCTACCTAGACAATAGCAATATGAAGGTCATTTTACCTACTCTTTAAAAGTATTTTACAACACAACCTTCCAGACCTCGTAATTAAAATCACAGAAAGTAAATACTAGCACCTCACATAAGTGTTTGGGATTCTCTTTTTCACTCGGGTGTATAATAAATTATAACATATGGGGAAACAGAAAATCAACACTCATTACCTGTCATAGCATATAAATTACCATAGGCTTGGTAAATGATCAAACCTCCACCGCTAGGCGTAAGCATTATTCATTACGATCTAAGAGGTCTTTTTAAAGGGTTGCGGAGTGTAGGTGTAAGATAACATAAAATGAAAACGGAAACGGATGGGATACATTTGGATGGCTTTGGGTGAATTTCGAGTGAAAGGGTTAGCTAATTATTTACACGAATACACTTTGGTTTGGTTGTTAAGCCAAGACTCGGACGAAGATATACAAACTCTACATAACTCTACATCAATCTCTTTCTTTTTTCTTTTCTATTTTTTTAATAACAAAATACATCACAACATGAGGTTTATATCACGTACCCCTACACCTGCTGCTACCATGTACGTCTTTCGTGTTCCAGAGGACTCTGCGCCGACTCTTCTACCTAACAATCTTCGATGTCCTTCCTAGCTACGCTGATAGTACGGGGTATTCATGGTTGTTCATTACGTTCAATGTTCTTATTAAATATCCAAGGACTAACAACATAAAATGAGAAATTAACAAACAACTAAAAAAGTGCCACAAACAAAAGTAAACAGTGAACGTACCTAGCTACTCAGAATCCGCAGGTGGGTATATCAGAATAACACTATCCGGGAAGTCCTTCCGTTGTCTAGCAAGCGAGTATTAGTAATATGCAAGCAAAGACAACGATTGTTGCAGAATGGAAAGCGTGGGTGCATCAACATCATCTGATAACCTATTTGACTTTTCTGGTTCGACAAGTGTAAATTACACAAATTTGTTATCCTCGTGTGCTTGAAAATGTGTTAACAAAATAACATATCCAAACAGCCCCTTATTGAGACATATGACTGTTGCGGTTGTCGTAAGGGACTTCTACAAGAAGTTTTACAACTCCCTAGGCAGTGTACCTAACCGTTGTAGTGTAGTATAGGCAAGACTCAGAGGTTGTTATCGTTCTCTAGGGGAATAGGTTGGGAAGGCTTGATCAAGGTCTAACAGAATTCTAAGGGTTGAGAGAAGATTTTTTTTTATGTTTTTATGTTTATAGAAAAGCAGGTAAAATCTGTATTTATTTTTATTGAGAGATTAGTTTGGTATTTAGCCATAAACTAAATATAAACTAACTCAATGGTGATAACAATATAATAAAAGATTGTGTTTATTTAATCATGTATTACTCCCTAGATTGCTTCTCCTAGTGTTGTTGCTTTGTCACACTTATGATGATCTATGTAATTATTTCCTAAGTCATGAATGGATTACACGAACCCGACGTCTATTTAATATTTCGATAAGGCAACGCACAAATAAGGTAGTATGAAGACTATTACAAGGCCCCTAAGAGTATATTAAATGCATTTGAAATATATTAAGAGTGGATCAACCATATAAGGGGCAAGGTAGTATGAAGACTGTTACCCGATGGTATCCTTTCTACACAATCATGTTTTTCTAGACATATCAATAGCGATACAGACAAAAGCTGGTTTTCTAAGACCTAACATGCATATTCAACACAAAATCAACACCACTAAGATCTACATCCTAGGTTTCATACAATCATAAATAAACACAATAGAAGGTTTAGCCAAGCATGTTAAAGATAAAGTAAGAACAGATAAGAATCACACAACAAGACATATTGAATGATTAAGATAGTCTTACTTGATTAAAACATGAATTGAAGGAAGTACAATAGGGTTTTGAGGCCCTAAAATCGTCCCCTAACAGCTGCTAAACGAACAAGGGTATGTTTTCCCTTTCTTTTAACTCTAAAAATACACACCCTAAACCCTAAAACGATTGTATTTATTAGAAAATCGCTGGGTGTTAATCGTGACCCGTCATGAATAGAATATTCTAGATAATGGGTTGGGTCGTACAATCTGACGCCGTCTGGAAATCTTGTAACGCTGTCTTGAGATGGGTTGTGACAGCGTCACGTGTAATCTGTGACGCCGTCTCCAGCTTCTGAGTAGAAATTCTTGAGAGATGTTGGTGTAGGTTCTATCTAGCCTTTCTTCTCCAACTGAGCCAAAAGTCATGTGTAATTTCTCCAAATGCCTTTCAAATTCTAAATACCTGAAAATGGAACAGTTAAGTACCTATTTTGGGCATAAATACACGATTTAGAGGGTTAAACGACCCCTAAAAAGTGTATAAAATAAATACACAAACCTCATCAAATTCCCTAACACTTGGATTTCTTATCCTCAAGTAATGGCTTTCTACCTAGACAATAGAAATATGAGAGTCATTTTACCTACTGTTTAAAAGTATTTTACAACACAACCTTCTAGACCTCGTAATTAAAAGCACGAAAAGTATATACTAGCACCTCACATAAGTGTTTGAGATTCTCTCTTTCACTCGGGTGTATAATAAATTATAACATATTGGGGAAATAGAAAATCAACACTCATTACCTGTCATAGCATATAAATTATCATAGGCTTGGTAAAGGATCAAACCTCCACCGCTAGGCGCAAGCATTATTCATTACTATCTAAGAGGTCTTTTTAAAGGGTTGTGGGGTGTAGGTGTAAGATAACATATAATGGAAACGGAAACGGAAATGGATAACATTTAGGTGGCTTTGGGTGAATTTGGAGTGAAAGGTTAGCTAATTATTTACACTGAATACACCATTGCTTTGGTAGCTAAGCCAAGACCGGACGAAGATAATACAAACTCTACATAACTCAACATCAATCTCTTTCTTTTCTATTATTTTTGAATAACATATTACATCACAACATGGGGTTTTATATCACAGTACCCCTACACTTGAGCCATTTATATGCTCGATATTTACAATCTAACTAATGACCCGATTTGAGGTGGATCAAAATAACATGGAGATCATCTAAAAAAACATATAGGGGGTATTGACTTAACTTTTATTCCCCATTTTTCCGCGAAATAAATACTACCATGAATCCTAATCGTCCCAAAAACTACTTTACAAGCTATTGACTTAGCACCGTGTACTTAATATTAACTTGGTTAAACACAATAATTGTACTAAAAACGAGTACAATACAGGAGGGCTAAGGTGATTTGGGTGTAACGATTGGTTTAAGGGTGACAATGCTCTTCATTAATAGTCCAGCTTAACTAGAAAATTACGAGAACCGTGAAAAAGGATAGGCTCAGAGGGTTGTACTAGGGGTATCCTGCACTAAAGGTGAGTGCATGGCAAGGGTGTGAGATAGTTATATGATCGATGTGACCATCATAACAATTACAGGTTTGAAACATGGGTTAATCCTAATGCCTCTTATCAAGCAAATCCTAACACTTACTATGCGGTCTCAGGATGCATCACAAAAACAAGTTCTAGAATTTAATATACTACCGGTACACTCTCATAATCCTAAAGTAACCAATACCAATGTTCCAAAAAAGGCGACAAAACCATGCATACACATCCGTAACGACGGAATAGACACACATGATTGCTCACTCCTTAACTCGAACAAGCTAAAGGTATAACATCTAAGGGCGAACCTCACATTTTGGGGGTGGAATTTGAGGGTTTTTGTGCTAGTAATATAAATTCCTATCCATGAGACGCTCTTAATACTTGGTTTTCGTCGGTATGTGTCATAAAAAAATTTAAATTTGGGTCAAAATTACCTCTTATGCTATGTTTCGATATATTACCCATCATTTTAAGGACAAAGCAAATGGCAAATGAAAGAATAGTTTCTAAGGCTTATTTTCCCCTACACTTAAGTTGAACATTGTCCCTAATGTTCTATAGAAGTACCCGTAAAAACGAATAAAGGGAAAAGAAAACAAGGAAAAGAAACTAGTACTCCCCTGGTTTGCTCAATAATGGAGAAGAAACATGCGATAACTGGTTAAATCGTCATCCAAGAATCATCCAATGAAACTTCCTAAGAATTTCCAAGCTTCTTCTCATCAAATATAACCTGTAATCAAAGACAAAGACAACTATACCAAGCATAAAATGTGCGATATACAAATATACAATATGAATTTAGGGTTTGACTCGATAAAGCAGTAAAGATAGGATGAGAGAATTGTCAAACTCATTGGTTTTGTAGGTTTATAACAGAAGATTACATATTTCAAATGTTATGCAAGTTTTATTTTCAAAAATAATTAAAAATTTTAAGTTTTCTGGACATGGGCGTTTGACGCCGTTAGGAAAATCCTGAGCCCGTCACAATTGTCGTGGTGACGGCGTCGCGTGTAAATTGTGACGCCGTCTCCACATTCTGTGAAAACGAAATTTTTGTTTTTGATAAAAAATTTCCTGCACTTGATTCCATAAGTCAATTCCTGTACAAATAGCTACATAAAACCTGAGATTTGACAATTTACTCATATGACTCGAAACTGACGCGAATTAATCTAAATAGATTATTTAACATGCTTGAACTTGGTTCAAAAACCGGATAGATTCCCCTACACTTATTGTTTGCAAAATACATTTGATTGAAGTTAAGACGAGGTTAAAAACAATACAAAGAATGATTACAAGATAGAGTTCGAACATGATAGAATAAAATGAAAAGAATAAAACACATGACACTCCTAATTGCGGGAAAAGTAAATATTGGGTTGCCTTCTAAAAAGCGCTTTTCTTTATTTACGAGTCTTGTAGCTAGACTCGAAGTCACACGTTCTTACGTGTCGTAGAAGTGGTCCAAGTCGATGATTTCCCTTGGATTTTCTCTTTCAGAGATTTTCCTAGTGGTGGGGATTGATTGTAGGGTTTTGGTAAACTCCTCTCCGTCTGGGTCGATTAGTCTAATCTTGACGTGCCATGCTCCATCTTTGTTTTCGGGTGGTTTGTCTTAGTTAATTGGTTTTTTAATTAGGTCCTCAGATTCCCACATATTACTTTTAATGTTAATGGGTATGGCTCCTAAGAACTCTACTATCCTCCTAAACACTAAGGTATCCTTAAAGGGATTGAGCTCGGAATCTCTAGCAATTTCCTATTCTCCGGGTAAATGACAGTCTAAGAAGTCCTTCCTAGCATAATAAGGGGTTCGTGCGCCTATTCCATCCGAGAGAGGTCATGGTTCGTATGACTCCTTTTTTCCAAGTATGGTCCAATAAGGTGCTTCCTACTCACCTAAGTCTACCCCTTTTACTCTGAATACCGATCTAGTGATTCCTTCCCCTACCGCTATTTTGGCATCCTACAATTTATAACTGCGTTGGCGGTAGCTAGGAATCCTCTCCCTACTAGCAAAGGGGTCTCGGGGTCCTTCTTCATATTAATCACGTAGAAATCATTTAATAGTTTTAGTTTCCATATGTGGACTTCTACGTCTTTAACAATCCCAATGGGGTAGGATTTGGTTCCGTCAGCTAATCTAAAGATATGGTCGATCTCTTCTAATAATTTGATGTTGAGCTTTTTGAAGAGGTAAAGTGGGATTATGTTCACACATGATCCTAGATCAGCTAAGGTGTCGAAAGGTTTTGAGTCCCCTAATCTACAAGGTAGAGTGAATAGTCCGGGGTCTTCTATTTTTGCAGGTTTTTCTCCTTGGACAAATGCTGATCCGTTTTTGCCTAGTTTTAAGCTTTCTACGTATTTATCTAATATGGCGTTATAGATTAGAGCGTGAGCTAGGACTTTAAGAACCGGTAGGTTAAGATGCAAATCCTTGAATTCATCTTCAAGAGTTGGTTCAGGCTCTTTTGGTTGTGGTGGTTCGGTTTCAATCTCGGGTTGCCGCAGGCTTGTTTGGGAAATGGTTGCCTCCTTGAAATGTTCCTTGATAGCATTGATTGAGTTGGAAGGGTGAGATGAGCATTGAGGATCGATTGTTGGGTAAGAACGAGCAGACAAAACTGGGGAAGTACTCAGTTTCGGGTTCTTAACCGTATCGCTAGGTAGTGTGCCCGCTATTCGATCGGTGATGGCCTTCAGCATAGTGTTGATTTTGTTGGTCATCTCACTTTGTTGTTGTTTGAAATTGGCTTCAAATTTGGACAGTCTAGCGTCTTGAGATGCCATGAAATTAGATACCAATCCTTCAAGGTTTGATTGATTGTTAAAGCTTCGAGGATTGTTGTTGAAAGAACGGTTTGGGATCGAACCGTTGGGTTGGAACCGGATAGGTGGGTTTGAAAAGTTATTTTGAGAGTTTTGGGGTTGTCTCCACCTAAGGTTTGGGTGACTTCTCCATGACGGATTGTAGGTGTCACCAAGATTGTTTTGCTCGGGCTTGAAAGTATACCACTTACCTCCCGCTTCATCGGTACGCGAGGATGCGTATTCAACAAAGGCTTGTTCGGGATCTTCCATGAAATACTGAGTGTCGTGGGGACCATTTCAGATCTCACATGAGGTAGTGATTTTGTTCACTTGAGTAGGTTGTGTCAGAGCAAGATGGGCTTCCATCAAGCGTTGGACTTGATTTTCGAGCTCGATTAAACGGCAATCGGATGTACTCGGGACATCTTGAGGCAAAGCGATTGCCTTGACCGGTTTGACGAATTCTTTCGTGTCATTCCAACCCTCATGGTCGTAGAGAGTGAGGTTCTCAATGATTTCCCAATATTCGTCGGCATTTTTATTACGGAGTTTGCCGCCGGGGCGGTTAATCTCGCACTTAAGATGAAAAGAGACATGATCATAAAAAATTTGTATTTGAAGCCAACGATCGATGCCATGATGAGGGACTTTTTGTAGTAATTCCTTAAAACGAGTCCATGCTTCGGATAGAGATTCTCCAAGATGTTGTTGGAACATCAGGATATCATTGCGGAGTTTTGCGGTCCTTCCCGGTAGAAAGAATTGAGCAAGGAATCGGGTAGTAAGATCTTCCCATGTGGTGATGGATCCTGCTGGAAGACGTTCAAGCCAATTGCTAGCTTGATCGCGAAGTGAAAATTGAAATAAACGCAGGCGCGTTCTTTTCCTATTTTCATCGTCAAGGTCAAATGAGTCCACTAGTTCTAGGGAATCCTTGAGATGTTGGTTTGGATCCTGATAACGCTCAAATTATACATGTTTCTATACGCGTTATCAATGCTTATATATATATAAATTGGTTAAATATAAGAACTTTTGGTATAGAATAGAATATATTTGCTATTGTAGGTTCTATGTACGTGTCGTGGAAGAAAACGGAAGAATACACGAAGATTTGAAGCTTAAACGAAGAAATAACTGAAGATAAAGATCTCCCGACACCTGTCCACTGTTTTGGCCATAACTTGAGCATACGAACTCCGTTTGACGCGATTCTGGCGGCCACGCGTCCGGGAAAGAATTCTCCACAACTTTGGTTTTTGGTCCAAGAACTGAAAAGGCATCAAAACCGCCGCACAAATAAAAATGTGCGGCGCACTTTTCACAAAATCCCAAGTACGGCGCACAAATAAAAATGTGCGCCGCACTTTCAGTCTGATGCAATAAATTCGTGAATTTGGCCCCAAAAACGTCCACATACAAGCTTTGCTTGGTCCCCAAGTAAAATTTACCCTATAAATACCCCCCAAATTCGTCCATAAACAGGCACCAACACATCCCATTACATACACACACATAGAAATCAAAAAGGAGGAGTGGTGAGGATCTTAGGATCCAATGATCCAAACACCCCTCTAAACCGCCATGCTACCACCACTAAAACACATATTTCCAGAAGTTCTACACCATATCTAGATCATATACCATCCATTTCCATAACCTTAACACTTATCACCTTGATTCTTGGAGGATTCACACCAAATTCTCTTAAGATCATCACCATAAACCTTGTTACCAAACACTCCATTTGGTGATATATTGTGGATTTCCAGAAGTTACTTTGTATTTTCCAGGTTATCTCAGTAGCATTTGGTTGTTGGTTGATCTTGGAATTGTTAGTTTTGGGTTGGTGGTTGTTGTAGTCGAAATATTGGTATTGTTACTTTGTTCTCATATATGAAACATTAAATGATATTTGGATGATTTTGCTATGACTTATGAATATACATGTTTATGAATTCGATGTTATCTTGCTTGGATCCTTGTTTATCTTTTGGTATATCATTGCAATTGAAATAGGCCGAAAGGGTTAATTGTCTTGATGTATTTTGAACCGTTTGTCTATGGCGTGCCGATATCATACTTGTGAGAATTGTGTGGTAAATTGATAAACAACCTAAGTAGAATGATGTTTAAGACCCTTCCTTATGTTGACCGACGGGGTTGGGAGGAATTGATATATATGCATATTTGATATAAACCATTCTTAATGCACTAGTGATGATGTAGTATATAGGCCGAAAGGATTCTATATTATCATTGGTAGATATGCTTGTTATTATGATTACCCATCATATATGACTTGTATGCTTTATTTATATAAAGTTTTGCTCTATCTCTATCTAGTATGTTATGTGGATCATGTCTTGTTTCTTGCCTGCTTAATACACACGTTTAGCTATTTGACCCGTGACAATCATTTAGCTTTGTTACTTGATAAACAATATGTGAATTGCTACAAATCCCGTGGAATGACCTGAACTTACCTAATACTATATTACACTCGAATAGGGTATACTTGCCCAAATGTTATGTTTTTGGTTAAAATTGGTATTTCCAGTTATTATAAATTTAAAGCTTGGAAAACACACATCAAGTTTTTGGCGTCATTGCCGGGGATTTGTTTAGTTGTTTGCAGATTGTTTGCTAGTCTTGTGCATGTTTCGTGTGTTTAAATCTCTTTAAAATATCAAAATATGTCTGATGTTACAGAAAGTATAGCGCACAATTAACCTTGTGCGCCGCACTTTCTCTGTTCCCGTTTCTTATTTTGCAGGTTTATACCCGAAGTGCGCCGGTTTCACACCAAAATCGTCGTACTGTTTTACAAATAAAAATTTTCAAACTCGCCGTACCGTTTTATGGCAAACGGAAACCAAAATCATTTTTCTTTAGGAAGTACGCTGTACATCCTGTTTGTGCGCCGGTTTTCCTGAAAACCCAGAAAGTACGCCGCACTTACACCAAGTACGCCGCACTTACACCAAGTACGCCACACTTTTTGTAAAATTTTCACACACAAAATCTGAGTTAAAATCAAAACCAAAACCCAAACAAAACTCCCAAATTGCTAGTCTCAGGTATGTGATCATTTAAAATTTTATTTTATATTATTTTATGCCTTGTACAATTGTGGATATTTAGTTGTCATTCAAAAAACCAACAAAAGATTTTATTTCTAAATTGTTTTTGCTTATTTTGTTTTCTGACATGTTTCTGTTGATATAATAAACATGTGTTTTGTTAGTTTGTTTATATTTCTTGCATTTCATTTGTGAAAAATATAATTTTCAGAAATTTTGCAGTAAGTACGCCGTAGAATTAATTTTGTGCGCCGCACTTTGCACCTGCAATAACAAAAAGAGTCAGTTTTGTATAAAAATAAATCATATGCATTTTCTTTTATGTTATGTGAATAATTGTTAAATGTCTTTATTTGTTTATGTATCTTAGTTTGCTTGTTTATGTGTGTTTGTTTGCATTATTATGTAAAAGTGTCAAAAACTATAAAAATCTAAAAAGAAGTTTCATTTTTTTAATAATTGTCACACCCTGAGAATTTCCGGTCAATATTTTAAACTTTTACTACAATTATTTTTGACTTTTATACGTTACATTTGAATCTGACGGTTTACCGGGAAGTAAACCCGCGTAAATCTGAAAAACATCACCGGACGCGTTCCGGCATCGGATATTCATTAGTTTAGATATTATACGAGTTATTTTATCTTTTCTAAGTGTTTCGTAGTTTACGATCACTCCCGATATTTATTTTTACGCTTTAACGTTTAATTTGCGTTTTTCATGTTTTTAACCTAACGGAACCTCGGAAACTCGAAATCTTATCGTGTAAACTTTAGTTATCATCCATCTCGTATTATAAAGTCAAAAATTTCGTTCACCCTTCCCTCTTGATATATATTGGACGCCTAAACTCAAACCAAATGCAAGCATAAGCCTTGAAATTAAATCAAAGGCATCTTTTCTTGAACTTCCCATGCATGTGTATGAAAGTGACACATGAGGAAGTCCATTTCATGCACATGCACACTCATCCATCCAAGCCAAGACAAATGCATACTTACACACTTTGACTTGAAATTCAAAATTTAGGACCTAATTCATGAACTTTGATCAAATTTTTGAACCAAATGGTCCTTGTGGCTATGTTCGGCCGAACTACACACAAACACACTCTTGGTGTGTGTTGGTTGCTTACTTGGTCTTATGGTGACTCAAAACCCTAGACCTTATCCTATATAAACCATGTTATACTCATTTTAGGTCATCTCATTCATTTCACAAGTCACCAAATTTTTTCTCTCTCCCTCCTTCCCTCATGAAGCCCACGGCTCACACACACACCCTTTTAGGGTTTTCATATCTTTGATTTTTATCAAGATTCACTCATTCCAAGTTTATTTCTAAGAACATCTAAGGTGTTTTGAAGCATTAGTTATTTGATTTAAGGGTTTTATTCAAGATCTACAAATTAGAGTTTGGTTATTATTTGGGGTTTTTCAAGATCTATTGATTTTGGGTATAGATCTTGTGATTTCACTACTTGTTCTTCATTCTTGTAAGTATCTTGAATCTTTCCTTGTGGTTTTCCTTATGTTCTTCTTATATGTTCAAAATCCATACATCCATATGTTGTGTTTCAAATTTTGAAATATTTTAAAGACAAGATTTCATAAATAATGACACAACTTTATTTTACTAGTTAAATATTATGTTCTTGGTGAGATAAGAGTTGATGAGTGTTGCAACAATAGAAATAACGGGATTATGTTAGATTTAGGTGTGGTTTTGTTGTGGTTTAGTTGTGAATGAAGATTAGGCTAGATTAAACACTATTGTGAAGTTTGGGTGAATTTTGGTTGCGTTTTTTGCAAAAAGTGCTTGCTGTCCCAAATTTGTTTTGAGGTTTTGGTCGACCTAAAAATGTTTTCATTAGGCATAAAAGTAGTTTTTAAAGAGCTCGTTTCGAATATATAGTTTTTTATATATCACATTTTAAAAACGGATTTAAAACGACAAAGTTATGGCCAAATGAAACTTTAAATATTTTTTGGCAAAACCAAATGAATAGTTGCTGATGTAAATAGTAAAACGGGTTTTCGAACACTTTCAGACATTTTAGGACTTTCTAAACATCAACGAAACATATAGTAACACTTATATATTGATTGGTATTGTTTAATGACGCCGTCAACATATTTTAGGAAAAACGATAAGTTTGGTAAGAATTTAGCGGAACGAACTTAGAAGTTAAGTAATTAAGGCTAGTTAGTGCGTTTTGACTTATGGAAACTTAACAAATATATGGGACG